>VOPJ01012924.1:0-68241 GCA_014673585.1 Semibalanus balanoides | reverse complement strand
AATATCGCTGAGAACTGGCTGTGATTAGCTGAATATGGCTGAGAACTGGCTGTGTCCGTCTGAATATGGCTGAGAACTGGCTGTGTCGGGCTGAATATCGCTGAGAACTGGCTGTGATCGGGCTGAATATCGCTGAGAACTGGCTGTGTCGGGCTGATCTGAATATGGCTGAGAACTGGCTGTGTCGGGCTGAATATCGCTGAGAACTGGCTATGTCGGGTCTGAATATCGCTGAGAACTGGCTGTGTCGGGCTGAATATGGCTGAGAACTGGCTGTGTCGGGCTGAATATGGCTGAGAACTGGCTGTGTCGGGCTGAATATCGCTGAGAACTGGCTATGTGTCTGGCTGAATATGGCTGAGAACTGGCTGTGTCGGGCTGAATATTGGCTGAGAACTGGTCTGTGTCGGGCTGACTGTCAGCAGTTTCGGTCCATTCTGGCCAGCCGGTGGTCTGATACCACCCAGTAAATCGGGGCCGGCCGACCGGGCGCCGCGCCGACTCGATTGGAATTCAGTGTCATCCGGCCATGCCATGCCTGAAATGGAGCAGCGCAGTACCACACGGCCTCAGCCGACATTGTTTCAGCCACCGATGGTGGTGGCGACAAGTGAGCCGATGTTTCAGCAGCTGTTATGGGGACTTTGCTGAGAGCGCAGTGCTACGCAGAGCCGGTGCGCAGCCCGACCAGACGCGAGCGGCCAACGGCTTGTCTCCGAAACCTAATTCGCTGCAAATTGAATCAGCTTGGTATTCAAAGCCTGTGAGGGCGATTTGGCTGCGTGGGAGTACCTGAGCAGCTGCAGTGGAATTAGAAATGAGTGGATGTGCGAGAAAGTTAACGGTTGTGACTACGTCGTGCAGTAACAAAGACACGTATTACCTTTATATATCCGTGTTATTTATTATTATCTCGGGTACCACATACATCGGTTGGGGAGCAGCCAACTCAGAATTCGTTGCAGGAACAAGAAAAAACATGATTTTTTTCGCACCAGTTGAAGTAAGAAGTCTCAAATTTGTTTTTTCCTACATAGTACGTAATTGTTGGAAAAATTATGATCCTATCGTCGGAGACCGACAGTAGCAAGTGAAGTGTATTGACGACAGGTACGCAGTACACGCACAGTACACCCGGCGGCTGGTTCCGGTGGTCCGACTCCGACTGCCTCCCGGGTCCCCGGCGGTCTCCGGCGGCCCCCAGCAGCCACCGACCATCACAATAACTATTTATTACGAGCGAGCGCCGAAGCGCGGAGCGAGTCCTCAATTGAATATTCAGATTTTTATCACATATAAGCGGCGCGACGCCGGCCGGGCCGGGCCAAGATCGCGACGCTGTGTCAGAAGCTTATTATCTTTTGAACCCCGCTTCCTGATTGATCAAGCGCGCTCTTCGCCATCTGATAGCCCCATGCAATGATTATGATTTATTTGAGCATGTTTGTTTTTCTCATGTGATGGGTCAGTCACGGGCGTGACGTGCCGCGGTCAGGGGTGTCAGAAAGTATTATCCTGCTGAGCTGAGAACGGCTGGACCTATAAAGCCTAAAATTTGGTGTGAGGCTGGAGACGCACACCACGTGGCAATGTGCACAGGTTAACAACTCCGGGTCACACTGCACGTGGCGCCGTGCACTACCCCTGTTTCCGTACACAAAAATTACCTGGCAAAACATCGTTGCATTACGCCTATATCTCGGCATCCATAAGTCGCAAAGACACGGGTCAAAGACACTAGATGCGTAGAGAAACGAGTCCGCAGCGGCTGAATGCACTATGTGTCGATCAGCGGCGGCGTTGGTACGTGCAAACGTTACTGGCTATACAAGCGCAGAATTCAATAGTTTTTATGCACGGTCTTCAGCAATTTGAAAATTTCAGTGCTCTAAGCACCTATGGACGTGAAGCGATGAAACAAACACCAATTGTAGATTCCAATGTCCGTCTCTTAATAATGCAATTCAAATTTTAGTTTGCATACAGTATTTCACTGTTAAAATATGTCTGTAATTTTTTTATCGACGAATTTTATTAATATTTCCTTATTACACCGCCTGTATTTCAAAACGGCAAAGGTGCTAGACGATAAAATGATGTCGGCTGTAAGCGTCAAGTCAAATCGCATCTAATACCTCACTTCAAATGAATTTTTGCCTACAAACAGTGAAGCTTATAATTGGGAAATGTAAATAACGCTTCAAAGTATCCTATTTAGTTTAAAGTATCTGATTTAGTTCCCTGGATTCTATTTGCGATCGGCAAAACAACACAGCGTAAAGAAATAATTCATATAGCATGCTTTTGACAGACGAACCTCCGTTGGACGGGTGTATTGACGGCGGAGTTTATTCGGACTCGCTCGTCCTTTACCGTTTAAGGCGTCTTTCTGGTATTATAGTCATCACATTAACTATTTTGCTTGCTCATACAAATGCAAATGTTCTCGAAGAATATTTATTTTGAAGATGGCAAAATGGTCAATATTTCCTTCAAACAATTAAAAGGGTGATTTTTTTCTAACTGCTCTCCTCAGTCAAACTGCTGTCATCAAGTAAAACAACTTATAATTGCAGTGATCATACGTACATCTCCACGCTTGCTTTCCAGTATCGTTCCGCTTTTTTTTCAGTAAGCGTTTTGCAATGCAGCCTTATATCAATTTAATATCAGGCTTCAGACTGATGGCATTTTCGCCCGTTGGTGAACATCTCCAGCCTCCGCGCTTCTGTCTTGCTCCAGAAATTGGTAAGAAAACACTCATTGTAATCAATTAATTGTAACGAATTAAAAACCCTTTACTTTACTAATTAATTAAGAAGTAAGGAAAATCACTCAAGTTGTCACAAGTAGAAGCGAAAATCCTTCCATGAAATCGCACAGTCCACACCCACACGCAGCTGGCGCCGAGACTATTTACATATTTTCTCCTCCGAATGTTGCAGACGCCAGAAGCAAGGTTACAAGAACATAAGGTTTGGCAGATCATGACGTCACTGATACTGAAGCCTGTGGGTGCACTATATACGGCCAAGAGTGTACTACGACTGTAGGACTGACGATTTTAAATGAGACTATTTGACCAAACTGACCCGTTTTCTGGAATCTGTACATCTCCAACGAATCCATAATGGTTCTAAGTGCAAGCCAACTATTGTTTCCAGTATGGGTCTTCAGGAGATATTCCCCAAAAACGCAATTCCCCGTTGTATTATGTTGAAGCCCCGGGCCGGGACTTTGGTGAATCACTTTAGGAATGTCAAACACTTGGATGGGGGCTGTGCCAGAAGTATCGTTGTCAGCGCGATGCGCAATCACTCGTTGTCGACTTAGAGTATTCCGCGAGGAGTTATCTCACTAATAGATTCCTATACAAAAACACATATTTTGCAGTGGCTTCTTTCCTCTGTGTTTTTATAATAATGGAAGAATGCAGCCGCTGCTTTTCGTTGCTCGTTTTTGTATTTGCAGCGTGGCTCGATTTCTGATAAGAGCGGCCCTCAAGCTGGTGATAACGCGGATCAGGTAACGCGACATGGTGCTACAGGTCATACCACAGTAAGGTCACAACTATACAACGTATTCAGTACGAACATGGCTAACAGGTCACCAACAGTAAGGTCAACACATACAACATATTAGATAGCGTACTATGGCTACAGGTCACCATCAGTAAGTGTCAACACTATACAAACGTTATTCAGTACGGTACATGGCTTCAGGTCAGCCACAGTAAAGGTCACACATACAACGTATTCAGTACGACATGGCTTACAGGTCACCACAGTAAGGTCAACACATACAACGTATTCAGTACGACATGGCTACAGGTCACCACAGTAAGGTCAATACATACAACGTATTCAGTACGACATGGCTACAGGTCACCACAGTAAGGTCAACACATACAACGTATTCAGTATTCACTCCGAAGAGAAAGCAATCTGACTTCGTTTTAAACTTTGACTTCGTCCATCAATGGGTCATCCCGTAGGCGATATTGAGAAATAAATAAATAAATAAAACTTCGCCCTAGCTCACGAACAGCAATAGTGTTTTGATCACAGCTACATTAAGGTCAGCTTGGTCTTTGCATCTCAAGCAACATCTGACCTGCACTTAAGAATGCAGAAATATCACGCAGCCCTGTGTGGGCGATTGCAGTTATATAACACAAGAGTATCCCATCTTAGAAGAGCTAACATTGCCGACTCTAAACAGTAGGCAGCAAAACCAGCACCGAACGACAATCATAGATATTCAGTGATGGTACCGGCCATAGTAACCAGTCCTGAATACCGTTGTCTTCCCGTATGTTTGTTTTGTTAATTATTACACTAGAGTGTAAGAGAGGCCGCCTTGGTTGATTTAGCGTTTTGAGCTTTGTGCGGGCCACAGGCCTAGACATCTTGATTTGATCGCTTTCTTTGATTATGTTCAGAGTTTTGTTGTGTATGGAGAGGCAAATGTGGCCGCGAACATACTCAACTTCGGCCCGTTTTCAGCAGCCGGCTTCTGGTGGAAGTTAGCCTGCTAGATTCACTATTCGCCGCAAATGAGATGCAGCACAGGTTGCGCTCTAATAACTGCTAGGAGATAGATTCGACACGCGGCGACGAGCGCGCGGGCCTCTGTGGCCAACTGTTTACGGCGCCGCGGGGGTTCGTGATACTGCGAGCGAACTCATCGTCGCACTTGGCAGTGAAACCGCCGTCTCGTTGCCGGTTCAGCATAGCAGAGACGATAGCTGTGATTGATGTCCGGCCATAGGCATCCGGCGGCAAGTATGATGTTGTATTGCACGATGGCGCCCCGCGTATTAAGCGTGTCTTGACTGTTGGCGCCTGCTGCCTGCCATTGAGCTGAATCCTCAATTAACCAGCGGGACCCGGCCTTCGAAAACGGTGGCGCAAAACGCCAGATCGAGCCTCCTCCTCCATTTCCGGGCTCTGCAACGTCAGGTAGACATGCCAGTTGAGCACCAACTTTCATGACGACCGAATGTGAATAACGAACCCTGCGGCAGATCACCTTCCCTCCTCATTTCCGGCTCTGACGTCAATGGAGACACCAGGAGAACACCAGAGTACGAATGTAATACGCACTGCACCCAGAACACACCAACCATCCTCTATTTTCAGTGGCTTGACGTCAGGAGTACACCATAGGAGATCGTCAGGTGAGCAGCAATGAGAACCAGGAGACACCAAGGGAGCAAACGGTGTAAAGTCGCCGCCTGCCAGACCCCACCATCTCTGTCCGGCTCTGACGTCCAGGAAAGACCAACCAGGACTGTCAGAGACGTCAGTGAGACGTCCAGGAGACGTCAGGGAGACGTCAAGAGTAGACGTCAGGGAAGCGTCAGGAGACGTCAGAAGACACCACGAGACACCAGGAGACGGTGTGAATAACGTCTGCCAGAGCACCACCTTCTTATTGGCGGCTTCTAGAACGTAAATGGAGACACCTAGGAGACCATCAGGAGACGTCAGGTAGACGTCAGAGACGTCGAAGACTAATCACACGACACACCAGAAGAGTGTGGTGAATTACGGCGCGTCTCGACCACACCCCTTCTTCGATTACACTCTTGACGTCAGGAGACAGGCACAGGAGACGTCAGAGACGTCAAGGAGACGTCAGGAGACGGTCAGGAGACGTCAGGAGACGTCAAGGAGAACGTCAGGAGACCGTCAATGGAGTAATCTCAGGAGAACGTCGAGGGAGACGGTGACGTCAGTGAGACGTCAGAAGACACAATGAGACAGCCAGGGAGACGGTGTGAATACGCTGCTGCCAGACACTACTTCTCCTTGCAGGCGTCTGGGACGGTCAAGGAGAAGCGCGATCGGAAGACATACGTCAGAGAGCAGTCAAGAAGACCACCACCGATGAGATTCACGCCGAGGAGAGCGGTGTGAAGGCCGCGTGGAGGAGCCCTGGGGTGAGAGTTTAGCGACTGCTTCGGAGACGAGTCTCTACAACTGCAAATGAGAAAGAGGTTTCTCATGAATTATGGTCAGGCAGGAGCGTATTCACAACGGCCGTTCCTCCGTACGCGTCGAGTCTCAGGACTCCGCCGCTCGAGTCCGCTGGCGTGGGTACCTGTTCGTCGTTCGATGGACGTCTATCCTGGTGGCAGTTCGCATCTCTCATAGGACCGGTATGCGATAGAAGCACATGGGTCACCAGAATCTCGAGTAGAGGAGCTTATAGTGTCGCTGAGGTCGCACAAGCATGAGACTAATTCTCTTGGTCTCTACTACTGCCGCTCTCGTTCGCTATGGATATTGTGGTTATTCTATGATGATGCGTGTTTACAGCGTCTCTGTACTCCGTGCGCTATGATTCGGTTGTATTCGTCCGTATGTAGACTCGTCATCTTTCGTATATATGTGGTCTTATCTATAGTGCGCGTATCATCTAAGCCAGATACGCCAGGTTATACTTGTCTGGTATTGTAGAGGTACCGTAAGTGTGATTACTGCGTGAAATGAATAGTCACTCTAGGAGAGCATCTGCACGGCTAGCGTGCTAGTATGAAGTGATGCTTCAGGCGATATGTGACTAAACGGTTCACTCGGCTGGCGATTACTCTGGTGGCTCTGTTCAGACGGTTCAACCTTCGGAGTGCCTGTCCTAGTGCTGACGGTTGTAGGTTGGTTAATCTTACTTGGGTTTGCGTGTCGGTTACGTAAGTATCTATGCGCCACGGCAGTTAGATGCGGTGTGTTATGTCGTGCTTGAGAACGACGGTACGGGATTGTGCTCCATGACGTAATTAGCGGCGTTATTACCGTCTATGGGTCTTGATCTTCGAAGAGGGGCGCGAGCTAGATTTTCGTATCCGTGAGTGACTCTTGCGTGTTCTCGTGTGACCTGAATTAAGCCTGATATGTTAGCCTGCGTGGTTTATGGAGCGTCTCTGGAGGTGATCAGCTCAAAGTAAGGATCGAAATTTTATATTGGACGTTTCTTCTTCGCCGTCGGTTCAATTATACAATACGAAGCGGGAAGCAGCGCAGAGGTGGAGAGGTATACTCTTATGCGAACCCGCTCCAATATCTTGTTGTAGTATGGGTCGTTGACTCTTACAGAGAGGTTATGGATTGTGCACTAAGAATGTTCGCTCTGTGCTTGGCCGAGCTGTCGGCTGTCTGGCCGAGTTTATTCCGAGGTACTCTGTAATGGAGCCTCTTATTGACGGTGTGCTATCATACCTCGATTGCTGGTACTCGTGATACGTACTACCTGCAAGTTCTGTGGCAATCTGGTCCTTCGGTCTACGTATCACCTGCTGTATCTCATGTGACAAAGTGAGCGTGGAAGCACACATAGCGCGGAGCGTGGCTGTCTGGTCAGGCGTATTTCCACGAATGGAGGGGAGATTCTTATGACCTGTTGATCGTGCAGTGAGCGTCTGCCGGCACACTTGGACTCAATAGGTCTGGCATTGTCGCTATGTACGTCTCTCTGGCAAACCATTCACTTCTACGCTCAAAACTAGTAGTGATGTCTCTAGACTTTAATTCGGTTTGGGTATTTTCCAAAAACAACTATCTCACATATATTCTGGTTATTAAGTTATCTTTGAAAATTTTGATTATGTGGGGATGTTCCGAAAAAGTATTTTTTTTTACTTTTTGGGGTAAACAAAATTGAAATTCTGAAACTGCCATTTTAAAAACAATAACATTTGACGTATTTGATGATTTTTGCTTTTAATTTGTTGCAAATTTCTATTTGCTATGATTTTTCCAATATTTGATGCTTTTTACGAACATGACGTCATCAAAACGTCATTATCTTTAAAAAAAAAAATGATGGAAATTTCACAGAATACGTATAACTGTTGTTAACTCAGCTGCTGAAAATTTAAGAAAGATGCGCTTCATGTGTAAAAAGTTATTTAAGATTTACCTCAGGGGGGGCCTGTCAGGCCCTCCCCCCCCCCAAAGGCGAGGGTTAAGGTATACTTGCAGATGTTCGGGTGAATAGAAGGCGTATGGAGTACCGAGTACCTCATGTTTTTTTCATACTTACCTTTATATGCCTGGGTGATGCATGCAGTTCTCTAGTCGGAAGTCATAAGCAGAATGAATAAATATTTAAATATATAAAGAAACAATCTGGTTCATGAAGGCTGCTCAATGGACCAAATTAAGACCCATTCATGCAGATATATTAAGCAAACCTCCATAAAAGATGACGCTGAACTGGTTTATTAGACACCATAACATCGCTCATTTGACCATAGCAGATCAAATTAACAGTCAATTGGCAATTCGGTATGAATGTGTATATGACTAAAACAATGAAATGAACTTGCAATACAAATATGGTGCTACATATAGTACTGAACCTCTCATTAACACAAATTCGCTTCATTTATTTAATTTATTCATTAGTTACACATGTTGACTTTGTATAGTCATTGCATATGAACTTGACTCAAAATGCATTGAGAAATGTGTGCTTAAAGTTGCTTTCGATATTTGTGTAAGTTCAAAAGGCAATGACAAAAGTGCGTAGCATCAGAGCATCCCAGCGTTTACTGCGTCCAGCTAATATGTCGATCTGACAAGGAAGCAGCAAATGCCAAATTCGCTTAACCCCCCGACATGATCATGTTCCCTTTCTGTTTTCGCCCATACTTTATATCAAAATAACGATATAAGAACAGCAAAAGAGCGCTGATTTCTTCCCTCCTCGGCGCCATAACCTCGTCATCTGTGTTTAATCGGTCCCGTTTTCTCAGATTTCAGCCCATTTCAGGCAATAAACAACCGCACGCCGCGTCTGACCATAGTTTGAAAGCAGCGCCAACTATGTCAAACGACACCAATTAAATATCGTCTCTGAGCTGGAGACAATGTGTGTTCCATTAAGGTCCATAATAACATTCGGCAAAAATGCGGCCTAGAAAGAGAAGCCACGAGCTGGCGACGGTTGGTGTCGTCTGAGTCACGCTATGTCCGATGGCAGAATGTCAGACGCCGGACATTGTCCCCACAGGATATCGGACAATGTCCACACAGGATATCGGACAATGTCCACACAGGATATCGGACAGATGGTCCCACAGGAATATCGGACAATGTCCCCAAGGATATCGGACAAGTGTGCCCACTGGAATATCGGACAGTTGTCCCCACAGGATATCGGACAATGTCCGCCTCAGGGATATCGGGACAGATTGTCCCCACAGGATATCGGCACAAATTAATGTCTTTCAGAGCATGCTGTAATGTCCAGTGGAGCATGGATATCCAGTGACACTGTCCAGTAGACCAGTGATGTCGAGTGGTTCATGATCCAGTAGACAGTGATTGTCGGAGTGGTCATATCATGTGGACGTGGATGTCGAGTGGACATGTCCAGTAGACAGTGATGTCGAGTGGTCATATCATGTGGACAGTGCCTGTCGAGTTGGACATGTCAGTAGACAGTGAAGTGTTCGAGTGTCTATCATGTGGACAGTGATCGTCGAGTGACAGTCAGTAGACAGTGTGTCGAGTGTATGATCCATGTGGACAAGTGAATGTCGAGTGGACATGTCCAGTAGACAGTGATGTCGAGTGAAACATGTTCCATAAGACAGTGATGTCGAGTGGACATGTCCAGTAGACAGGTGCGTGTCGAGTGGGCAGAATCTAGTGGTACAGTGATGTTAATGACACTGGACTTGTTTATATTATGCGGTGAACCGACAATGTTATAGTGATAGGCAATCGCGACATTGGGGCAACGATGAACTGAAACGAATCAACAAACAAAGACAATGAACAACGAAAACGAACGTCCCGACGATGCGCTTTCAGTGGGAAATAAATAAGCGAAGCTGGTCGTCAGATCTATTTTAATTCCCCAACAGCTGATCCTCGATGCTCGATCCTGTGTCTCGCCCACGTTAAAGGGAGAGTGCCACCTCTTTCTGTTAGTCCATGGACGGTCGCTCGGTCAGCGTTTCCTTCTGTCCAATTCATACCTTCTCCTTCCTCCCATGACTGTTTAGTGCATAATGATCCAAGCGGACCGAAACGGCCTCATCTTAACCAAACAAAACTAACCAAACCAATTCCGTCCCAAAATCGTGGCCGGAGTCAGTCGAAACGTACGGCAGCGCCATGTTGAACTCAGAGCCCGTTCGCAGCTCCATTTCTACCGCTGTCGATTGGCCCATCCATCGTCCGGACCGGTGTGTGTGATGCGCCGCGTTTCCATGCATATTCAGGACGGATTTATTGCCGGCTTTGATCAAAGTGGAGGCTATCACTCGGAATTGGACCTTTGAACCGAACGCGCTCTCAAAATGTGACGGCTGCGCTCGAGTAAATATTGCAGTGGCGACAGTTATACCATTGTTTTATTTGTTTCAGTTCGTTGTTTTGCAATACATTGTTCTTCCATTTGATTCTGATGAGGCCTGACAAAGGTAGCCCAGTTCTGCGTACGTGTAGACTCAGTCGCCAGCTTCGTGTAGACTCAGTCGCCAGCTTCGTGTAGACTCAGTCGCCAGCTTCGTGTAGACTCAGTCGCCAGCGAGTGTAGACTCAGTCGCCAGCGAGTGTAGACTCAGTCGCCAGCGAGTGTTTCGCCGTTCCGATCGCATCAATGGACCAGTTCGTGAGACCCAGATAACCGAGCGTCACGCTGTTAACAGAACTGACAATAGTGACGCTGTATTTTGCGCCCTAGCAACTGAAGCTAATGTGGCACTTCACTTGATCTACTACTAGTTTATCATCTGTTTTCCGTGTTTCAACCACATACAAATTTCTGGGAGTATATGTATTACCATTGTCTTCTCTTTCACACTAGGTGACCCATTGTAATCGGTTGCAGCAACAGAATCGACGAAAGCTTTCCAGCATTGTCGCCGAGCCAGTCCCTGCTTCTCTGCCGGCAGCGCTACAACATTTCTGCCTTTAGCTCATCAATGTAGCACTATAGCAATACCCTCGTCGACGCTCGCCTAACCTAGAACATTTCTTTCCTTTACTCATCAATGTAGCACTATACAATGCCTCGTCCACCTCCTTACCTACAGCATTTCTGCCTTTAGCTCATCAAATGTAGCACTATACAATGCCCTCCGTCGACCTCCTACCTACAGCATTTCTGCCTTTAAGCTATCAATGTAGCACTATACAATACCCATCGTCCACCTCCTACCATAGAACATTTCTGCCTTAGCTCATCAATGTAGCCACTATACAATAACCCTCGTGACCTCCTACCTACAGCATTTCTGCCTTTAGCTCATCAATGTAGCACTATACAATGCCCTCGTCCACCTCCTACTACAGCATTTCTGACTTTAAGCTCATAATGTAGCACTATAAACAATGGCCCTCGTCGACTCTTACCTACATCATTTCTGCCTTTAGCTATCAATGTAGCAACTTATAACACAATGCCCTCGTCCACCTCCTAACCTAGAACATTTCTGCCTTTAGCTCATTCAATGTAGCAGTTTTTCTTATACAATACCTCGTCGACGCTCTCTACCTACAACATTTCTGCTTAGCTCATCAATGTAGCACTATACAATACTCGTCCACCTCCTACCCTAGAACATTTCTGCCTTTAGCTCATCAATGTAGCACTATACCAATGCCCTCGTCCCTCCTAACCTAAACATTCGCTTAGCTCATCAAATGTAGCACTAATACAATACCCTCGTCGACCTCCTAACCTACAACATTTCTGCCTTTAGCTCATCAAATGTAAGCACTATACAATACCCTCGTCCACCTGCCTACCTAGAACATTTCTGCCTTTAGCCTCATTCAATGTAGCACTATACAAGCCCCTCGTCCACCTCACTAACTACCAGCATTTCTGCCTTTCAGCTCATCAAATGTAGCACTATACAATGCCCTCGTCGACCTCTTACCTACAACATTTCTGCCTTTTAGCTCATCATGTAGCACTATACAATGCCCTCGTCCACCTCAACCTACAGCATTCTGCCCTTTAGCTCATCAATGTAGCACTAAATACAATACCCTCGTCGACCTCCTAGCCTAGAACATTTCTGCCTTTAGCTCATCAATGAGCACTATACAATGCCCTCGTCCACCTCCTACCTAACAGCAATTTCTGCCTTTAGCTCATCAATGTAGCACTATACAATGCCCTCCGTCGACCTCTTACCTACAACATTTTCTGCTTTAGCTCATCAATGTAGAACTATACAATGCCCTCGTCCACCTCCAACCTACAGCATTTCTCCTTTAGCTCATCATGGTAGCACTATACAATACCCTGCGTCGACCTCTACCTAGAAACATTTCTGCCTTTAAGCCTTCATCAATGTAGCACTATACATGCCCTCGTCCACCTCCTCCCTACACATTTCCTGCCCTTAGCTCATCAAATGTAGCACTATACAATGCCCCTGTCGACCTCCTACCTACAGCATTTCTGGCTTTAGCCTTCATAATGTAGCACTAATACAATACCCTCGTCCACCTCCTACCTAGAACAATTTCTGCCTTTAGCTCATCAATGTAGCACTAATACAATACCCTCGTCGACTCCTACTACAGCATTTCTGGCTTTAGCTCAATCGATGTAGGCACTATACAATGCCTCGTCCACCTCCTACCTACAGCATTTCTGGCCTTTTAGCTCATCAATGTAGCACTATAACAGCCCTTCGTCGCCTCTTACCTACAACATTTCTTTCTGCCTTTAGCTCATCAATGTGCACTATACAATGCCCCGTCACTCTCCTACTAGAACATTTTGCTTTAGCTCATCATGTAAGCAACTATACAATACCCTCGTCGACCTCCCTACCTACAACATTTTTCTGGCCTTTAGCTCATCATGTAGCATATACATACCTCGTCCACCTCCTACCTAGAACATTTCTGCCTTTAAGCTCATCAATGTAGCACTATCAATGCCCTCGTCCACACTCCTTACCTAGAACATTTCTGCTTTAGCTCATCAATGTAGCATATACAATACCCTCGTCGACCTCCTAACCTACAACATTTCCCTGCCTTTAGCTCATGCAATTAAGCACGATACAATACCCTCGTTCACCTCCTACCTAGAACATTCTGCCTTACCTCATCAATGTAGCACTATACAAGCCCTCGTCCACCTCCTACCTACAGCATTTCTGCCTTTAGCTCATCATGTAGCACTATACAATGGCCCTCGTCGGACACTCTATACCTACACATTCTGCTTTAGCTCATCAGTAGCACTATACATATGCCAATCGTCGACCTCTTACCTAACAACATTTCTGCTGTTAGCTCATCATGTAGCACTATACAATGCCCTCGTCCACCTCGCTACCGTAGAAACATTTCTGCCTTTAGCTCATCAATGTAAACACTATACAATGCCCTCGTCGACCTCCTACCAGAACATTTTCTGGCCTTTAACCTCATCACATGTAGCACTATACAATGCCCTGTCGACCTCCTACCTACAACATTTCTTCTGCCTTTAGCTCATCAATGTAGCACTATACAATACCCTCGTCGACCGTCCTACCTACAACATTTCTTCTGCCTTTAGCTCATCAATGTAGCACTATACAATGCCCTCAGTCGACCTGCCTACCTAGAACATTCTGCCTTTAGCTCATCAATGTAGCACTACACAATGCCCTCGTCGACCTCTTCTTACAACATTTCTGCCTTTAGCTCATCAATGTAGCACTATACAATACCCTCGTCGACCTCCTACTACAACATTCTGCCTTTAGCTCATCAATGTATGCGCCACTATATCAACCGTCGTCGGACCTCCTACTAGACATTCCTGCCATTAGCTCATCAAATGTAGCACTACACAATGCCCTCGTCGAACCTCTTACCTACAACATTTCTGCCTTTAGCTCATCAATGTAGCACTATACAATACCCTCGTCGACCTCCTACCTACAACATTTCTGCCTTTAGCTCATTCAATGTAGCACTTATCACAATGCGCCCTCGTCGACCTCCTACCTAGAACATTTCTTCTGCCTTTACTCATCAAATGTGCACTATACAGTGCCCTCGTCGACCTCTCTACACATTTCTGCCTTTAGCTTCATCAATGTAGCACTATACAATAACCCTCGTCCGCCTCCTACCATACAACATTTCTGCCTTTAGCTCATCAATGTAGCACTAATACAATGCCCTCGTCCACACTCCTACCTAGAACATTTCTGCTTTAGCTCATCAATGAGCAGTTCTATACAATGCCCTCGTCGACCCTCCTACCTAGAACATTTTCTGCCTTTAGCCTCATCAATCGTAGCACTATTACAATACCGCTTCGTCGACCTCCTACTAAGAAACATTTCTGCCTTTAGCTCATCAATGTAGCACCTATACAATGCCCTCGTCCACACTCCTACCTAAGAACATTTCTGCCTTTAGCTGCATCAATGGTAGCACTATACAATGCCCTCGTCGCACCTCCTACCTAGAACATTTCTGCCTTAGCTCATCAATGTAGCAGCTATACAATGCCCTCGTCACCTCCTACCTAGAACATTTCTGCCTTTAGTCATCAATGTAACTATACAATGCCCTCGTCGACCTCCTACCTAGAACATTTCCTGCCTTTAAGCTCATCAATGTAGCACTATACAATGCCTCGTCCACCTCCTACCTAGAACAATTTCTGCCTTTAGCTCATCCAATGTAGCACTATATCAATCCTCGTCGACCTCCTACTAAGAAACATTTCTGCCTTTAGCTCTCAATGTAGCACTATAGCAATGACCTCGTCCGCCGCTCCTACCTTAGAACATTTCTATGCTTTAGCTCATCAATGTAGCACTATACAATGCCCTCGTCGACTCCTACCTAGAAATTTCTGCCTTTAGCTCAATCAATGGTAGCATATACAATACCCTCGTCGGAGCTCCTACCTAGAACATTTCTGCCTTTAGCTCATCAATGTAGCACTATAACAATGCACTCGTCGACCTCCTTACTAGAACATTTCTGCCTTTAGCTCATCATGTAGCACTATACAATGCCTCGTCCACCTCCTACTAGAACATTTCTGCCTTTAGCTCATTCATGTAGCACTATACAATGCCCTCGTCCACGCTCACTACCCGGTAGAACATTTCTGCCTTTAGCCTCATCATGTAGCACTATACAATGCCCTCGTTCGACCTCTAACCTAAGAGCATTTCTGCCTTATAGCTCATCAATGTAGCACTATACATACCCTCGTCGACCCTCCTACCTAGAAGCATTTCTGCCTTAGCTCAATCAATGTAAGCACTTATACAATACCCTCTGTCGACCTCCTACTAGAACATTTCTGCCTTAGCTCATCAAGTGTAGCATATAAACATGGCCCTCGTCACCTCCTATCTAGAACATTTCTGCCTTTCACAGCTCATCCAATGTAGCACTATACAATACCTCGTCGACCTCCTACCTAGAAACATTTTCTGCTTTAGCTCATCAATGTAGCCACTTACATATACCCTCGGTCGACCTCACACCTAGAACATTTCTGCCTTTAGATCATCAATGTAGCAAGCTATACAATGCCTTCGTCGCACCTCCTACCTAGAACATTTCTGCTTTTAGCTCATCAATGTACACTATAACAATACCCTCGTCGACCTCTCTATCCTAGACATTTCTTCTGCCTTTACTCATCCAATGTAGCACTATTACAGATACCCTCGTCCGACCTCTCTAACCTAGACATTTTCTTGCCTTTAGCTCATCAATGTAGGCACTATTCAATACCCCTCGTCGACCTCCTACCTAGAAACATTTTCTGCCTTTAGGCTCATCAATGTAGCAGCTATACAATCGCCCTCGTCCCACCTCCTACCTAGAACATTTCTGCCTTTAAGCTCATCAAATGTAAGCACTAATAACAATACCCTCGCTCGACCTCCTACCTAGAACATTTCTGCTTTTAGCTCATCAATGTAGCACTATAACAATACCCTCGTCGACCTCCTACCTAGAACATTTCTGCCTTAGCTCATCAATGTAGGGCACTATACAATGCCCTCGTCCACCTCCTACCTAGAACATTTCTGTCCTTTTAGCCTCATGCAATGTAGCACTATACAATACGCCTCGTGATCCTCCTATCTAGAACATTTTCTGCCTTTAGCTCATCAATGTAGCACTATACAATGCCCTCGTCCACCTCCTACCTAGAACAGTCTGCATATTCTGTCATCCTTCGGTGTTCTGTCCTATCGCAGTGTGTGTGTGTGAAGCTCTGAAACCTGCCGCCTGTCTTCTGGTCTACTCCGTGTCTCCATCTCTCTCTCTCTGACCGTCTGTCGTCTCGTGTTGCAGTCTCTCGGACTGTCTGTCGTCTTCTGCTACAGTCGGTGTCATCAACTGCTATAAAATAATGTGTCTGAACTGTGTCTATAACTGCGTGTGTTCTCTTGGCAGCCTGTTGCTGTCTCTTGCTACACCAGTGGGAGTGTCCCTCTGAAACCCCATGTTGTCTCCTGTAACAGCCTGTCTCCCCCTGTGACCTCTTGCTACCTTCTATTACAAGCCTGTCTCCCCCCTGTGCACCGCTCTTGCTTAAACCTTTCTGTTACCAGCTGGTCTCCCTGTGACCTCTGCTACCTGCTGTTACAAGCCTGTCTCCCCCTGTGATCTTGCTACCTTATGTTACAGTCTGTCACCCTGTGACCTCTTGCTACCCTTCTGTTACAGAAGCCTTCCTACCCTGTGACTCTGTGCTACCTTCTGTTACAGCCTGTCCTCCCCTGTGACCTCTTGCTACCTTCTGTTACAGCCTGTCTGCCCCTGTGACCTCTTGCTACTTTCTGTTACAGCCCTGTCTCCCTGTGACTCTTTGCTACTTTCTGTTACAGCCTGTCTCCCCCCTGTGACCATTTGTATTTATGTTACAGGCCTGTGAAGCCTCTTGCTACCTTCTGTTACAGCCTGTCTCCCCTGTTGACCTCTTGCTACCTTATGTTACAGCCTTCTACCACTGTGACTCTTGCTACCATTCTGTTACAGCCTGTCTCCCCCTGTGACCACTTGCTACTTTCTGTTTACGAGCCTGTGACCTCTTTGCTAACCTTCTGTTACAGCCTGTCTCCCCTGTGGACCTCTTGCTACCTATGTTACGCCTGTCTATCCCTGTGACCGTTGCTACCGTCTGTTACAGCCTGTCTCCCCCCTGTGACCTCTTGCTACTTTCCTGTTACATGCCTGTCTCCCCTGTGACCATTGCTACTTTCTGTTACAGCCTGTGAACCTCTTGCTAACCTTTCTGTTACAGCCTGTCTCCCCTGTGACCTCTTGCTACCTTATCGTTACAGCGTCTACCCTGTGACCTCTTGCTACCTTCTTGTTACAGCCTGTCTCCCCTGTGACCTCTTGCTACCTTCTGTTTATCAGCCTGCTGTCTCCCCCTGTGACGCTCTTGCTACCTTCTGTTACAAGCGCTGTCTCCCCCTGGACCTCGTCGCTACTTCTTTACAGCCTGATCACCCTGTAAACCTCTTGCTACCGTTATGTTACAGTCTGTCTCCCCTGTGACCTCTGCTACTTTCTGTTACAGCCTGTCTTACCCTGTGACCTCTTGCTACCTTCTGTTACAGCCTGTCTCCCCTGTGACCTCTTGCTACCTTCTGTTACAGCCTGTCTCCCCCTGTGACCTCTTGCTACTTTTTCTTGTTCAGCCTGTCTCCCCCTGTGACCTCTTGCTACTTTCTTTCTGTTACAGCCTGTTCCCCCTGACCACTTGCTACTTTCTGTTAGCAGCCTGTGACCTCTTGCTACCTTCTGTTACACGCCTGTCTCGCCCTGTGACCTTCTTGCTACTGTTATGTTAGCAGCTTCCTACCCTGTGACCTCTTGCTTACCTTCTGTTACAGCCCTGTCTCCCCCTGTGACCACTTGCTACTTTTCTTTACAGCCTGTGACCTCTTGCTACCTCTTGTTACAGCCTGTCTCCCGCTGTGACCTCTGCTACCTTATGTTACAGCCTGTCAACCCTGTGACCTCTTGCTACCGTTCTGTTACAGCCCTGTCTCCCCCTGTGACCTCTTGCTACTTTCTGTTCAGCCTGTCTCCCCCTGTGACCACTTGCTACTTTCTGTTACAGCCTGTGACCTCTTGCTTACCTTCTGTTACAGCCTGTCTCCCTGTTGACCTCTTGCTAACCTTATGTTACATTGCCTGTCTACCCTGTGACCTCTTGCTCCTTCTGTTACACCTGTCTCCCCCTGTTGACTCTTGCTACTTCTGTTACAAGCCTGTCTCCCCTGTGACCTCTTGCTACCTTCTGTTACAGCCTGTCTCCCCCTGTGACCTCTTGCTACCTTCTGTTACAGCCTGAATCACCCTGTAACCTCCTTTTGTCGCCTGTTACTAGAGTTCTACATGGGGCGGCTATCCCCATGGCTGGCCGAACCTCATGGCTAATGGGGTGGCCGGACTGGAAAATCTCTAGATCATGGCCTTGGCTAGGCTGTGGTTTCTGCATGGTCCTAACAAATGATATTTATATTTGCAATCAATCTTATTAAATTAATATGGTTAAAAAAGCCTTGGCATGTTGCTATAACAATATTCTGAAAATAGACACAAACATGAATTTACCAAAATCAATCAACGGCTGGCCAGCCATTGACATTTGAGAGCGGCTGTGGCTGGCTGTGGCTGTGATGCCATGGCTGTGGGGCGGCTAGGACAAGGAAAAGGGCAGCCATGTCGAACTCTACCTGTTACAGCCCGTATATCACAATGCAACCTCCTGTTGTCTCCTGTTACAAGCTTGTGCCCCCCTGTGACCTCCTGTTACCTCCTGTTACAGCCTGTGTCCCCCTGTGACCTCCTGTTGTCACCTGTTACAGCCCGTATTATCAATGTAACAGCTCCTGCTGTCTGTCCTGTGTTACAGTCCGGCCACTGCGGGTGCAGCAGCAGGGCGAGGACGGCCCCCTCTCCGTCGGGAAGCAGTACGAGTACATATGTCGTTCGTCAGGCTCCAGGCCGCCAGCCACGCTCACCTGGTATCTGGACGGAGCCGTGCTGGTCAACGCCAGGCAGCACGTGAGTATCTCTCGCTTGATATACAGCAGCATACAACCGACCGCACAGCTGCACAATGTCAGCCAGTCCCCCCACCCTCACCAACCGACCACACAGCTGCACAATGTCAGCCAGTCCCCCCACCCTCACCAACCGACCACAACAGCTTGCACAATGTCAGCCAGTCCCCCACCCTCACCAACCGACCGCACAGCTGCACAATGTTCACGCCATCCCCCCCACCCTCACCAACCGACCACAACAGCTGCAACATGTCAGCCAGGTCCCCCACCCTCACGCAACCGAGCGCACACAGCTGCACAATGTCAGCCAGTCCCCCCACCTCACTAACCGACCACACAGCTGCACAATGTCAGCCATCCCCCACCCTCACCAACGACCCACACAGCTGCACATGTACAGCCAGTCCCCCACCCTCAGCAACCGCAATAGCCTCAGCACCCCGGTCCGTATGCAGGCTGGGATCCGGAACCTGCCATTACTTTTACTTTCAACTTCCACATGACACGGCAGCCAGACGTAGGACACGCTTTGAAGTGGCCCGAACTGAAGGCAGGACACGATATGGGATCCGCATGTCTGAAAGGTGTTTTAACAGCCGCAGTAGCGTGCTAAAACGAGGTCTCATCAGGCCGGCCTGTCTGAATTATGAATCGCAGGAAGCGACACGACGTGGGTGGCGTTCGGAGGGGACTCGGCGTCTGTCGACGGAAAATGTTACCGTTTCCGGTGAAATGGTATTGTTTGTGTTTCACCGACCGCAAGTGGGCCGTTTCAGGTCGGTGGCCCGCTGCGTGTATGGTAGCCGTGAATGAATGCTTCTGGATGATTCTGTTGTGTGCGGCTCACTCGGCGTGTGATGGATGGGGACCCTGCTTGTTTCACTTCTGATGTTCAGTGACGTCACCAGAGTGGAGAGGTTCTCAAACCTAATGTGAGGAAAACACGAACAGAGGCCGTTCTTATGAAAAAATCGAGCCGCGACCGATTTTCTCAAGATCATAGGCTCTGATCTGCCAACTACTGTTTGATGTCTCAAAAATATAAACAAGACTGAAGACACTCAATAATACTAAGCATGCTATTGTTTTCAACTCATTTTGTTGATAATAACGACTTGCTTTTAGTAGAAAATGGCTCAGCATTTGATAAAATAATCGAGCCGTGGCTCGATTTTTCCTCGTATATAAGACTGGACACTTGGTAAGATTGGGCCCAATCTTACCAAGTGTCAAGTCTTACCAAATGCCGTGAATAGGTAAATACGGCATATTGATGCGCCGGCCTGCAAAAATTCCGGGACACGGGATCGAACCGGGGATAATCTTATCACATAGCGTTCTCCAGACTAGACCACTTCGACAACGAGAGATGCCGAACCAAACGCCGTCGTTAGATAAGTGCGGCATTCTGAGCACTCCATCCACGGCATGCCGTACTTGCGCCATTCACGGCACTTGGTAAGATTGGGACAGACAGGTCGTGTTTTATATTTACATTAAGTTTAAACCCGCTGTCGTCTACCGCTGTCACTCTGGTAACGTCTCCACTGAACGCCAGAAGTGTAGTTCCCAATACTCACATACTGCAACATATATACGTCAGATAATTTATTTACGATCACAATCCGACTACAAAATCAGTTATTAAGTAAATTTGAGAAGATTTAATGTATACATGCATTTACCTCACATGTCTTCGTTTCAATCAACCTACCGATAATTAACCGACTTACCCATATTTATCGATCCTAACAATAATTTGTTCAAGGCTTCGGAGTCGATTAGGTTTCAGATAACTCCGACTCCGAAACTGACCCTCCGGAGTCGACTCCGATTCCTACTGCGACTCCGAAATCGACTGCGGTCTGTAATTATCTGAAGCTATTTCAAAGAGTAACTACCAGCAATGTTAATGAAATGAAATGTTAATGGAATGTTAAATGAAATAGATAGTTATTATCTGACCATAACCTTCTTGCTTACAATGACGGAGTTGCAACTTTTCTTCTTCTTCTCATGTCAACCCTACCAAACACTTGAATTTTAAGTTATAATTAAATGGTATAGGTCATATGAAATTTATGACGTCTAATTCACTTGAGCAAGCAAGAAAACGTCACTTCAAACCGGATTTCCTTTTGCAAATTGATTTCTGTTGATCGTTGCTCAAATTCCTGAGGATGGCATTTTGTATCTACTATCTGCATTCGACAACACACGCTATGTTCACTTCGCCTCACTGGGATGCGCATATGTTACAGGCAATATGAAAACCCAGGCAGTTTGCAAACGCCTGGGCCCAATTCAGGCACCCCCTGTTTGCAGTAAAACTTGCGGCAGTATGGAAAACTGCCTAGGCAGTTTGCAAACTGACTGACCGATTCACGACTCGCGCTTCACGTGACAAGCCCAGCTTTGTGCTGCCGGTGATCAGGCGGGTATTACGAATGGATCATTATCCTGCAAAGCCGCCGCTTCCTGTAAGGTCGAACTGGTCGATCGAGCAACGCACGTATGACTAACCCGCCACTTGCAGGGGGTTGATTTCCGGCCCCCTCAGGCTTTTTCAGAGTAGCGGAAAAACGGCGGCGCGCAGCGCCGCCAAATTCGCACACCATGTTTCGGGCCATCAATTACCCACACTTTAAAAAAGTTTGGCTCAGGTCATCTTCAGGTCAGGTCACAAGTCCATGTCAAGTGACCCTCACCTCAAAAATGTCTTGTTCGTGCCAAAGCCACATCTTTTTTTCGAAAGTTTTGAAACTCGCAGGATTCATAGTAAGTAGCAGTACCTACAATCGTCTATCTGGATTTTTCCGTATCGGTGACCCAGAAGGTCAGGTCAATTCCTTGAACTCCCCATTATTAATGAATGGGAAAATAAACAATGCTTCCCTTTCAGTAAACATTCATTGCCATCAGGCTAATTCTTTTCCAAGAATCCATGCTATTTTAGCTCATTCTGAAGATCAAGGAGCAATTGTTTAGCTCAGTGATTCTACAAGTCATCGAGTCATATGAGGTCATCAGCAATGTTTGCTAAATCTTGATAGAAAAGAGATAGAGAACAATTAGTTGCAACCAATGTGTTCGTTCTCGTCGTAGCCGCGTTGCTCCCTATATTGCAACATGACCTACCTGAAGGTCATTCAAAGAACCTTTGACTGAGGTCAAATTGCAATGACCGTTATCAGTCACTGTGTATATGGTTCAAGCGCATCAATAGACAAAACATGTCATGCGTCAAAATGTTCCCATCTTTCTTTAGCTGGACATGCTATTCACGAAAAACTAGTTTGGGCTAAAAAACAGATTTTTGACCTTTTCATTGACCTCTGGAGCCGAACTATTGATCTGAGAATCATTTTGAGGACATACATGCGATTGGAAAATTCGATAGCTATCGATTGCCTCTCTAATGTTTGCTCCCTAGCCTTCATAGTCCAGATGAATCGGGGTTCGTGGGGAAAAGAGTCCTTAAAAAGAGTCCTAAAACCGAAAATCTGACCCTTGGTGACCACTGGTGGACTCATTGTGACCTGACAAGAAAACACTGAAATACTTTCGATAGAGCTTGCCCTAAGCTATACTATGCCGTTTCCGCTTGTCGCTACGTTGCGTAGTTGTGGAGAAATTCTCACGGGGGGGCGGAAATTCAAACCCCTGCAGTTCGTGATTCGGCGGCGAACCCCCTGCAGTGCGGAGGGTTAACAGGTCGTACGCAAATGCCTCAAGTAGTTAAAACTAGAACTTGTACCGTGTTTGTGGATGGGCACAGAAGAAACGGCGAGTAGGAGTGATGCATTTTCACATAATCTAGAACTGACATTTCAACGACGTGCAAGTGTCAAGAAACGGCTGTCGCATGGTGCTATAATGCAATGGATGGGAACAATACGGGAACCGAATCCATGAACGGGACGGAGACGTTAGTGGAATGTGACAGAAACGGAACGGGGACAGAGAGGAAATGCGACAGAAACCGAACAGGGACGGGACGGGACGGGGACGACGGGACGGAACGGGGACAGGGACGGGACGGGGCGGGAGGGACGGGACGGAGACGGGACGGGGAAACGGGGGAACGGTGGGGAAGGAGGGAACGGGAACGGGGAACGGGGAACGTGGGAACGGGGGAACACGGAACGGAACCGGAACGGAACGCGAACGGAACGGGAAACGGAACGGGAACGGAACCGGGAACGAACGGGAACGGGAAACGAGAGCGAACGGAACGAACGGGAACGGACTTAGATTATGATGAGCATAGCTATGCTCTATCGAACTTGATTACTTTCACTTTGCGGATAGCAGGCGGGCCATACAGCAGGTTCTAAACGATATTGCTCTATCTTGAAATGAATAAAAAAGTATTTACGAAAAGCTTTTTGTAATAAAAACCATCATAAACCTCTAGAGCCGCAAATCCAAAAAATATCAGGTCATTATTTGCAGTGTTGCCAGGTGACCCTACCTATAACGCAAATGTAAAAAGTCAACATATCTAATCCACTATATTTTAGGTTGACCCTATTTTCTTTAGTAATGCCAAAACATTGGCAGTACGCATATTGCGATTAGCCAGACGTACCCTTTCGTTAACATTTCAAAGTGCTGCGAATGGTGCTATAAATATATTATTTGTTAAGTTTCCAAATTGCCTATGGCAGTTTCAAACGCCTGACGGCCCTCGTGATGTCATATTTGCCTAAGGCAGTTTGGCATACTGGCTGGATTTGCAGGCAGTTGGCAAACTTGTCTGGATTCAGCAGTTTGCAAGACTGCCTGGTTTTTCAGGCAGTTGCAAACTGCCTGGGCCGTGTCAGCAGTTTGCAAAACTGCCTGGTTTTCATATTGCCTGATAACACATACATCATGATGAGCATCGTTAAGTGACAAGAAAAATCGTAGCAAAGCAACATCAAAGCGGCATGATTTTGTAGTCTTTCGCCAGGTCTTGTGGTTCACTACAATGCACGTTATAATATTTTTCCTATGCACTGCCTCCTGGCTGACAGCCGGAGTCGGAGTCGGAAAAAAAGTTTACCGACTCCGACTCCGACTCAGAAACCGACTCTGGACTCTGACTCTGACTCTGACTCTGCTCTGACTCTGATCTCTGACTCTGACTCTGACTCTGGACTCTGACTCTGACTCTGACTCTGACTCTGACTCTGACTCTGACTCTGACTCTGACTCCGACTGACTGCGACTCCGACGCCTTGTAGTTGATGCACATTTGCAGCGCTTACTCGCTTCTGCCTCGACCTCGCACATCAACTACACGCGAATATTCAGTTATTATGAATAATCGCGAGGTTAGAATACATATTTGCGGGCAACATTTCCGCTGATGTGTTTTCAGTCGAGTAAGATAAATCGTTATCAGTTGTCTTTGGCGTTGTTAGTGTCGTAATAAGGAACATTATCTATAGCGTGAAGTCTGCGCGTGACTTTGCCAAGCTTGAAAACACGTTGCAGAATATTGCTTTTTCAAACCTGACAATGTTTCTGTGTATTCAAACCAGACAAAGTCTCGTGCAAAACGCTTGGTTGTGTTTGCGTATGCAACTGCCATACATACATACATACATACATACATACATACTCATACATACATACAAACATACATTACATACATACATACATACATACATACATACAATACATACATAACATTAATACATACATACATACATACATTACATACATACATTACATTACATACATACATACATACATACAAAACATACATTATACATACATACTATACATAACATTACATACATATCATACATACATACATAGCATACATTAACATACATAACATACATACATACATACATACATACATACAAACATACATACATACATCACCATTAACATACTACATACATACAAATACATATCATACATACATACATACATACATACATACCATACAACATACACAGCATACATACAACATACATACATAATACATACATACATACATATATAAATACATTACATACAACCATACATACATACATACATACATACATACATACATACATACATACATACATACATACATACATACATACATTAATTTACATACATACATACATACATAAGCATACATTACATACATAACATACATAATTACATACTACATACATGCATACATACAAACATACATTACATACATACATACATGCATACATACATACATACATACATACATACATACATACATACATACGTACATACATACATACATACATACATAGCTTAACACACATGTATGCAGAGGCTCATTTAGGTCCGACTAGTGTCAATGCATATTGCATGCAATGTGTTTTGGTGCGTCATCACCATATAAATTCAAAGATATGAACTATTATTGGTAAATTCAAAGATATGAACTACATGCTGTCGTACATAATTCAGAGTAAAAGTTGCCAGCATCATGTTACAAACCCCGAGTCTGCATGCAAGATCTCGAGGAAAGCGAATTATTCAATCAACGTTTATGTATGCATCCTTTTTCAATATGATTTGAAATATGTTGTGACGCCATTATTCCACAGTATAATATCTGTGGAAACACGACCACATATTCAATATTACTAGTGGATAGGCATGTATATTAGTATAGCCATAAATTAGGTATGAACAACTCAACGAATGAAAAAGTCCATACCCAACAGTCTTTGTCGTAAATACCACCTTTGCTTTTGCGTTCTGTGTTTGGTCACCATGCAATTTGACCATTGCTCCCTCCTGCCCTGCCATTTCGCAAAGCTGTTTTGCAGTGGTGTGTATAATTATCTAGATAAGGTGACTATCATGTCGGTACAAACTACAAACTGCACGCACATAATGCAGACGTATACTCCATCAAAGCTTAACGGGAATCATTGACCTTCTTATACATTTTCTGCAACATTGATTGCAATAAATTGAACGATTCTTAATTTAAAAATGAAATAACAGATTTTATAATTGGAATATGTATATTTTGTACTACAAAGTACATAAAGGTAAATATTTCGGAGCTTATGGTCGATGTTTTTCCTCTAATATTGGGAGCGCGACATAGCTGGCACCTTTGTTTTAATCTGGTCAACGATGAATAATGACAATAACTTAGATTGTTTCTACGAAATACCAAGTCCATGGTTGACAAAAGTGAAGACCAATTTTCGTACCCTTGTATGGAAGTGATAAAATGATGGTTGAGCTAAAGTGGACTCATATCAGCAAAGAACAAAATGATTTTATCATGTTTTGAGTTGCTATATTCAAATACTGCAAACATACTGCATGCATTATGAAAGGGGACGTTCAAAAAAATATTTTGTTAAATAGAAGTTCTTATCATCTCCCAGTGTCAACTGCTGACTCCATTTTGCACACACGTGTGTATGTGTATTCCCCTATCCACTCTAGTCATTTTCTGTCTGGTAGTATTTGACTAAAACATGTATAATCCATGTTTACAATGGGTATGTTCAATGTGTTCAATAAATAAATATATGAATAAATCCAACATGCCCAGACGTTAGGCTGAAAAAACACATTCTTCACATTAATAATTTTCTCTTCATTTTAAAAAAAAACGAGCAGTGGCGGGTCCAGGATTCCGCCAAGGAAGCCAACGTAGCAAAGTGGGCCCCTCAGACTTTGATGGACCCATCAGGCCTTAGTGGGCTCCCTCAAGGTTTGGTGGGCCTTTTCGGACTTGAATGCGAATGTAGGCCAAAATGGTCCCTTTCAGTTCAAAGTGTGACTAAAGGTGAAAAATTACACATTTTAAATAAAATGTGGTAAAATGTGACGACCTTATGGTGACGATGTACAGACTGTTGTCAGTCTTGTACTGCGGTCACGAGTCTCTGATACGGTAGTAAAGCCGCTGGCCAATGCCTCGGGCTCTCTCAGGCGGCGTACTTGTGCATTGTACATTTCAAAATAGACCTAAACCAACCAGAATTCACCATCGTAAAGCCAGAATAAGCTCCTGGAGGCAAGAGTGGGACCGCTGGAGACCAGAGTAGGCCATCTGGATGACAGAGTAGGCCCTCTGGTTTTGAAAATCAGAGTGGGTCCTCTGGATACCAGAGGGACCCTTTGGAAGTCAGAGTCAGCCCTATGCAGGCCAGAGTGGGCCCCATGGAGATCAGAGTGGGCCACAGGAGATGAGATTGGTCCGAAAAGATGTAGTGGGTTCTTTGGGGGTTAGATTGGGCCCTGTGCCCGAGTGGACCCTCTTGAGGCAAATGAGCCCTTTAGAGGCGATAGTGAGCCTTATGGAGACGAGAGTGGGCCTTATGGAGGAGAGAGTGGGCCTTATGGAGGCGGGAGTGGGCCTTATGGTGACGAAAGTGTACTTTATGGAGGAGAGATTGGGCCTTATGGAGGCGAGAGTGGGCATTATGGAGGCGAGAGTGGGCCTTATGGAGGTGGGAGTGGGCCTTATGGAGGTGGGAGTGGGCCTTATGGAAGCGGGATTGGGCCTTATGTATGGAGGAGAGAGTGGGCCTTATGGAGGCGAGAGTGGGCCTTATGAAGGCGAGAGTGGGCTTTATGGAGGCGAGTGTGGGCCTTATAGAGGCGAAAGTGGGCCTATGGAGACCAGAGAAGCCTTCTGGAAGGCAGAGGGAGCCCCATGTAAACCTTGTATATCAAAATTCTGTTGCGAATCCAAATTTTGTCTTGCTGTTGCGAAAATTGGAGTGAAATTGGGTTCCTCCGGTCCTGTAAATCGCATTTTGCTATAATTTTGCAGCAAATGGATCTATTTGAAGTGCAATTAATGATTCAGATAATGCATTGTATCTTGTATATGGTGCATTCCATGTCAGATCGCACAAGAAAAGCCCCGACCCCATTCGATTTTGATAAAAATTGGTACACATGTAGTGTCAAATGAAAGAAACATGCACACCAACTTTTAGGTCCCGGTGACCTTCTAAGGTCAGATTTAGATGTCATCAAAGTTCACGACTTTTTGCGTTACTTGGTATCAATCAAACGCTTATATCTTCTGTGTTAATGGAGTTAGCGGAATCAAACTTTTATCGAATATTCTACAGTGTTTCACCATTCAGAAATCGTCGAAAAAAGTTAAGTGAACTAAATATGACCTTTGACCTTGTAATGTCAAAGTCATAAAATGAATCTATTTTATTTATTTTAATGTTTGCCTCCTCGTAAAAAGTCCGCACTTGGTACAAGGAATGACCTCGACATCCTCTAAGGGTGTGCAGAAAACAAAGGCGGAGACTTTTTCAACTTTTTATGATATACCGCCCTATGAGTATGGAAAGGAGCGAAATAGGACAAATGCCCGAGGTTATTTCCATGCTTGCTTGCGATAATGAGGGTTTCTTTTTTGGTCTGATTTGACGTGCATTTAGTGGGGTAGCTCTCCATTTTGATGTTTGTATTCGATTTCCAGGTTTTTAGATTTATTCTGACCTCGCATGACCTCACATGACCTTGTTATAATGTAGACCCACAATGCGTTTTGCCCAATGCAGAACCGCCTTTTTTAAGCTTTACATGAGTGACCCTCCCTCTATCAACGAGACAACCGCACCTTACGTTAAACACCACAAAAGAGATAATAAAAGAGATAGACAAAGACACTTCAGCCTTCACTTCCAAATTCGAGATTTATGGCTCAGCAAATTTTTGCAATGTTTATACTGAGAAGGGCTTTTCATAATAACGTTGCGCACAGGGTTGGTGGTGGTGGTGGTGGTGGTAAGGGAGGGGGGGGGGGTGCAACATAACCTTGACATTGGGATAGTGAAAGTGAATCACAATAACGTAGAGTGATTTAAGGGCGGTTCCTAGCATTGGCAACACGCATTTGTGAAGTCATATCACTATTTACAGTGGTCATTGTGAGATCTGCGAGGTTCCAGACGATCTGGAAAACCTGGAAACCGATACATACATCAATGAGTCTACCCACTAAATTTCACGTTCAATCGTACCAGAGAAACCTTCATTATCGGCAAGCAACATGGAAATAGCAAATTCGGGGCATTTGTCTATTTCGCCTCCCTTTCCATACTCAAGGGCGGTATCTCAAAAAGTTGAAAAGTTCTCCGCCCCTTTTTTCTGCACCCCTTAGAGGATGTCGAGGTTATTACCTTGATACCAAGTGCGGCCTTTTACGAGGAGGCAACATGCAATAAATAAAATTAAATGCATTTATGACTTTGACATTAAAAGGTTCAAAGGATCACATTTAGTTCACTTAACTTTTGTGACGTATTCTGAATGGTTGAAACACTTACTGAATATTCGAATAAAAGTTTTGATTTCCGCTAACTCCATTAACACAGAAGATATAATGCGTTTCGATTGATACCAAGTACGGCAAAAGCGTGAAAACTTGATGACCTTCTTTAAAAAATTCTTTTGGGGAACCCTTAGAGGTCACCGGGACCTAAAAGTTGGTGTGCATGTTTGTTTCATTTGACACTACATGTGTACTAATTTGTATCAAAATCGGAGGGGGTCGGGTACGAAACCACTCTTTTTTGTGCGATTTGACATGGAATGCAACCATATGTCATAGCTTGTGGCTCTTTGAAGTTGATATCAAAAAACTAACTAACAGTGATATGCACTATTCACCTTACTCTATACTATTGTAACGTTGAACGTAACTGAAATACTCGGAGATATTGTCCGTTTTTACCCGCTTGTGCAGACCTGCTTCGACCTAAGCCTACTATAGCTACTCTTGTCCTCATCCTCGCGTCATGTGTGCCTTCGCGAGCTGTGCACCTTGAGTGCTCATCAGCTACAGAGAATGCCCGGTCACTTTGTCGTGTTCAACTAACGTGATGTCGTGACAGTGTGTTGTATCAGTCAGGGCGCAGCCATTGCTGTCCTAGTGATGTGCTGCATGCTGCAGCCGTAGACAGTCACATCATACACCTACTCCGTGACATCGGCTACAGGCTAAACACTAGGCTGGCGCGGGGGTCACGCCTTTGACCGGCGGCAAGGTCACCCATGGCACGGTGACCTGAGCTACGCGCTTGCCTTGGCTGCCCACAAGAAACGATAGTCCAACCGACACCAGCGACGCCATGAGTCCTTTTGAAGTCACGCCGCGGGTCCTATTGACATTCACCAGTCCTGACGTGTTCACCCCCCTCAATGTCACCCTCCAGCAGAGCAGTGGGGACCAGTTAGCCGGCCGTTCTGCGGCGTACCGTGGTGCAGTGTCTGTCCCCTGGTGCCGTGAATGACATGCTCTCCCAGTACAGAATCACCCCGTAAGAGAGATGAAGCGAGAGTGAATATGAGTTGAACAGAGGAGCGTTGAGAGAGAGGAGAGAGAAAGAGAGAGAGAGAGAGAGAAGAGAGAGAGCGGAGATCAGACGAGAGAGAGGAGAGAGAGAGAGAGAGAGACGAGAGTCCAGTTGATCCTTTGTATAGGCACAGCGGTATGTCAGTGGCCAAAGCCCTGGCGGAGGTCACTGGATGTATGGTCACTGCCGGCGGCCCGCAGTGACCCGCAGTGACCTGTACTCTTTGTACCGTGATGCGAGAATGTTTTAGAACTTCCCACGGGTGCCTGTTTTGATCTGTGGAGATTGAGACGTGGCTGCTGTATTAATATGTCTAAAACAGCTAGGCACTGGTTATATAATCACCTTTGTGTGGATAAAGTTTACCCGAATTATCTATACAATGCGCTTTCATTTTCTTTTCAAAGTCAGGTTATAGACTCGGAATTTAAACCTGTGATTTCATGCTCAGCTGACTTGGTTCACCTGGTGACCTTATGACCTGGTGACCTTATGACCTGGTTACCTTATGACCTGGTGACCTTATGACCTGGTGACCTTATGACCTGGTGACCTTATGACCTGGTGACCGTATGAACCTGGTGACCTTATGACCTGGTGACCGTATGACCTGGTGACATTATGACCTGTTGACCTGATGACCTGTTGACCTGTTGACCTGTTGACCTGTTGACCTGTTGACCTGTTGACCTATTGACCTGTTGACCTGTTGACCTGTTGACATGTTGACCTGTTGACCTGGTGACCTGGTGACCTGGTGACCTGGTAACCTGGTGACCTGGTGACCTGTTGACCTGGTGACCTGGTGACCTGGTGACCTGGTGAGCTGGTGAGCTGGTGAGCTGGTGAGCTGGTGAGCTGGTGACCTGGTGACCTGTTAACCTGCTGGCCTGGTGACCTGGTGACCTGACCGGCAGGTATCTGCGGACGGCAGTACCAGTGTCAGCACACTGCAGCTGCGGCCGGCGCTGGGAGACCAGGGCAAGACGCTGGTCTGTCGGGCCCACAATCCCCGCATGGACGCCTCAGCCTTCATTGAGGACAGCCGCCAGCTCAACATCCGCTGTGAGTCAACCGAATGGGGTCCGCCCAGTCAAGAAGCGGTGCTATAGTCAAGTAGCTAGGAGGGAATGGCAGATAAGCACTCAGCAAGACGGGCAGGTGTAGAGACTTCAGACGCGTCTGATCGTGCTTAAATAGCAGAAAGTCACACCCACTTAACACGCGCACGGCCGGGGGTCTGCGCCAAACACGAACGGCGACGAGGGGGTTGATACAGTGCCCCCCCCCCAGACGAAAATACACGCAACGTTAGCGACAAGCAAAAAAAGGCGTCAGATATTAAGATACAAGCTTTATCGAAAGTTTATCGGTATTTTTATGTGAGGTCAATATTGAGGTCACCAGAGGTCATCAAAAGTTAGATTTTCCAGTTGTAGGACCTCGCTCCAGAAACCATATATCAGGAACTATGATAGTTAGAAACAAACGGCACAACAACAGCACAAAATGAAAAGCTCTGGGATAATGTAATCGCCTGCGTTTCCTCAAATTTTAGCTCAGGTCTAGGCTGCAGAGGTCATCAAATGTTAAAAATGTTGTTTTTTGCAAAGGTACTTTTTTCACAAATAACATTTAACATTTTAATTAATAAAAAGATTGACAGCAATAAATATTACACCATCGTGCTTTTCACATCAATCCACTTCGAGTCATGTTCAAGTTGACCACGACCATGTTAGGACAACGTAAAATATTGCCTCAGATCAAGGTCAAGTGGTGACCCAAATAAGTCATGCTGCATATTGGGAGACGTGTCTCAATGAGACAAACATATTAGTACCGGTTTCACTTATCTATCTTCATTCTATCAAGAGCTAGGGACTTGCTAGTTAAATGTGTTGGTGACCTCGGATGACCTCGCCTGACCATGTAGGGGTCACTGCAAAAATTATACATGGGTTATCATGAATGGCCTATGATAGCATGATCCAGAAATAAATGGATTGCTATCATGCGTATCCTCGGAAAAGGAAGCATTGGAATATTTCCCCATTGTCTTATAATGTGGAGGTCACGAAAGGGACCTGACCTTAAGTCACCGATATAAAATAACTATCAAACGAGATTAACAAATTAAATGTGTAATACCTTATGCAATTTCGTAAGTTAACAACCGATCGGCTGAAACCTGTGGCTGTGGTATGACCGCAAACTTTTTAGAGGTTGGGTCCCGTGACCTGGCCTGGTGACCTAACCTGAGATAACCCGAGGTAAAACAAAATTAAACTATGTAGGTAATTGATGCCCAAACAGCTGTGCTCAATTTAGCGGCGCTGCGCGCCGATGTTTTATACTAGGTACTCATGAAAACAATGGAGGGGGCGGCGGAAATCAACCCCCGGTCATGCGCGTGTTAAAGAAAATGAATGGTAAAGTTATGAATTAATTTATTACGAAAACTTACTGCTTCTTGACTGCGATAGTTGTAGCAATCGATTGATCTTTAGAACCGAGAACACATAAGTTCTCGAGCTTGTTCCACGAGTCAGGATGTCACAAAGAACTCTTTGCTCGATAGTTCCGTCAGGCAAAGTTTCATTCTCCTCGTCAGTGGACTGACCATGCAGGCAGGGCGAACCTTGCAGAAACTTAGGAGCACTCTGCCAATGGTGGCTGGTAAGTGTGGGCTGGACACTGTGGGACGTGGTTGGAAGCGGTGAGTTACAGTGTGGGTGGTGGTGGTGGTGATGTAGGTGGTGGCGGTGAGTTATAGTGCGAGTGATGGTGGTGATGTGGGTGGTGGCGGTGAGTTATAGTGTAGGTGGTGGTGGTGATTTGGGTGGTGGTGTGGGTAGTGGTGGGTACTGTCTGTGTACTATGGGCGGAAGCTTGTTGATGGTGGCTGCTGGCCGCTGTGTGTGGGGCTCGATGCTGGTGGTGTGTGCGGTGGCTAGGTACTGTGGATGCCCGTGTGAGTGTGTGTCGAGTTGGCAGTGCCGGACCCGAGGCACACGGCCCGTGTCCCTCGCTGTCTAACCGGAGATCAATACCAAGCAGGCGCAAAGCCGACTCAGTTAATGCGCGACGTCCACCTTTGCAAATGTAATGAGTAGCATGCATGGCGGCGTCTTCTAAGAACGGCGGCGGCTCCTCCGACCATGGCGGACTGTCGGCTGCTGGGAAGGGCTGCCCTCCGACCATGGTTGTGGCGACTGTCGGCCGCTGGGAAGGGCTGCATGCCACCGTCATTAGAGTGGCAAGGCTATGGGAGGGGGCATGTGATTCGTGCATGACGTTCATCTAATGTCATATAATGTCATGGCTTAAGTCATCTTAAGTCACCTAATAACTTTGCTCGTCTTTTTTTGCATGGGCCTTACTTAATCTTTATTGGCTTGGGGGGAGGGTACCTCCCCTATGAGGAATTTTCGCAATAGCTAAAAAACGGACTACGATATCCACGCAAAATGTTGGGTATCTTCTTTTACATCAGTAGCCGGTTTCACGATGGCCTATATTTTGCGCGAAATGTTTTAAAACATTTTAAAATGTTTTAAAATGTGTTAGTAGTAGCCGTCTTCACGGTGGACTAATTTGTGAGAAATGTTTTTACCCTCGCCCTACGGTTCCGTAGGGCGAGGGTTAAATTTTTTTTTCGCAAATTAGTCCATCGTGAAAACGGCTACTACGAAAACATCTTAAAACATTTTAAAAAGTTTTAAAACATTTCGCGCAAAATAATCCATCGTGAAAACGGCTAGTTAGACGTTTTCTGTGCAAATTGTTTAAAAAATGTAAACGAGTTGTACCAAATTTAGTGATGTTACCACACACCAGTTTTACGCAACAATCAGCTAAACTTAACCATTGGCGTACTAAGACATTTATAAAGCAAAATGCAATAGAACAGCAAATGCCAAGAACCAAAAAATAAATCATCTCAGATTTTTAGAAAAAAAATGTTTTCTGGCCCCGACAATTGTCTTTTTTTTTAAACAAATGTAATCCAAAATCAACATTTTAATATATTTATTTTCTTAAATTGAATATGTGTGTAAGAACCACACATGGAAAATCACAAAATAAATCAAAGCAATATCCTAATTTTGGACCGACTGATGGCTCCATAAGACGTATGAGAACCTCATGACGTCATTTATTTCAAGTACGTTTTTTGGCTTTATTGACCAGATACAGATAAATTAATGCCGCCACTGTATTTTTTAGACAAAACTTGCTTAGAAGCATGCCTTTCTTATTTTGATCTATCAATTTCAAATTTGAACCTTATATGACCTTACCTTGACCATATATGGGGTCAGGAGTATAAATGGCTGTACTATCAAACCCTACGTTTAAAATAAGCCATAAAATATGTGTCGCATGACTTCTTTCTAATAATGACCTTATTTGAGCTGATCTTGACCTTGACCTTTACTTACAATATCACTTTTGCTTATACGGGAGATGCATCATACCTTTGAGAGCACTTTGCGCGATTATAGTCTCAATTTAAGGCCTTGGATGGAAAATATGACCCGCAAACTTGAGAATCTCAATTTTTTTCTTTGACCTGAATGTGATCTGACATGTAACCTTATTTTGACAATCTCGCGTATGTTTTAGATGCGTCTCATTCACAGCTTTCGATTGACTCTTTGCGCGTCTCGCTGCGTTTATTAGTTCGAAATATAACAAGGGGGCGAAAACGCCCCCCCCCCCAGCCAATGGCGTTCGGCTGAGACCCCAGCCAATGCCGGGTAAGGAGCCCATGAAGTCAGAATTACAGGCGTTTCATAAAAAACACTCTTATTTATCAATACATATCTGCCACAGTTTTGGCTGCAGAGAAAAACAAAACGTATCACTCAAAAGAGCGGACAATTTGATTTAAGATCAAGTTATAAACATATCTCGATAGCAGTTCATTTGTGGCTACACGACGTCCAAATAACAAATAATGCCGCCAACCAAGGTGAAACGAAAAATTGTCGCACGGGGACGTGTATTGTACCAAGTATTATACAAGCGCCAACACAGACTGGGAGCCTCAGACACCTCATTCGTGAAGAGGAATTTGAAACACTGAACTTACCAGAATTAAACGTGGAGACATTGTGTCATGGCACAAGTTTCCAGCCTGTGCTCAAAACGAGCTCCACCGCTGTCGACGCACGCCTTGAGACGCTTCGGGACGGTACTGACGGCTCTCGCTAACTGCTTCTGGGACAGCTGTGCCCACCAGGTCCTGAGCTGGTCCTTTGACGTCAGCTCTTTGACGTCGTGGATCCTCTCTCCTCGATAAACAATTATCTCCAACTCTCCCCAGACGAAAAAATCCAGAGAACTCAAGCCCAGACTTTTAGGCGGCCGGCAAAGGCGTCAGAAGTGTTGTTGCAGGGATAGCAGCTGCCACACCAACTTTGGAACTGGTGTCCATCGAATACATTAATATTGTTAACCTCGGGGTCACCGATGACATCCCAGGTCACGTACAAATATGTTGGACGGTGTTGTAAAGGTCTCAATGGATGGAATTGTCGCGCAAAATTGCTATATTAAACGCATAAGCAGATGATAAATTGGTATCATTCGTCTGTCTGAAACTTCTAAGAACCATGCTAAGCTGTTGATGACCTTAGGTCAGGCCAAGGGCATACAAGGTCACATTGCAGATTATGGTCATTAGGCGCTGTTACACATGCTTATGGACATGTTTTATTTTGTCTTTAACGCGAGAAAATGACATTAGAACATTGTTTGTTCTATAAAAATAGATGTAAAGCGCAAAAACGGAAGTGCATTTTGTATGCATGGTAATCCTTGGAAACATGGTTGATTTTTTACTTTGAAAGGTCATAGCTTAGTCATTTTGGACAATATCAATTTGAAATCTGGTACACAAATTTACCAAACACGTTTTGATGACATATATTCCGTTTTGGGGACATTCTGATTTTGTTTTTGTAATACTGTACACAAATTAAAGTTGTCCTTGGACTTCTCAAAATGTTGAATTTCAATTAAACTCGAAAAATAGAGTTAGCATTTTGATAGCCGAGTATATTATCAGTCATTGGATGTATGACCAGTAAGACGCCTAAACGGCGAAGGACGAGCGATTCCGAATAAAACCGTTGGCAAGGACATTAGTTTTGGAATAGAGGTGTGCACCTGTATACAATGTGACCCAAAGTTTGGCTTGCACGACATTGCCAGTGTTGTGGTCTCAAACCATAAGCCGAATTTTAGCTTAATCTTTCTATAGAGGGACGTTTGCGCAATGCGCAATATGATTGATGTTATTGTGGGTCTGGGTATGGTGATGGTGTGATTGATGGTATGAGTAATTGTGTGGGGTAATGGTGTGGGTGTGGGTACGACAGGCCGATCATTTCTCTACGCATCTGTGCTAGTTCTTATTTCCGTGCGACTTATCGTAGCCGAGATAGATCACCATTTGCGGGTGGGGTTTACAATAAAGAGCTTGGAGTTTACATACGCGTCAATTTCGTCTACGACCAACGGAGGTTCGTTTTGTGCGAAGCATGCTTTTTAACTGTGTTTACTATGTGTTGTTTTGCCGTCGCTAATTGATCCGAACAATGTCGTTTGATGTAATATTTTATGCTTTTAACTAAATAGGTTGTGCAGCATTATTTTTTTATCATATGTCTCATGTATGTTTAGCATTAGCGGAGCAAATGTGTAAAAGGTTTTCAGCTCTCAGAAAATCAATGTTAAGTCAATTGGTCAAAGCTTTCGTCCCGCCGGGGCATCTACATTTTACCAAACTATTTTTACACAGTTTTCAAAAGCGGAGTTGAAAACTGAAAACACCATATTGACATATGATAAAATAAATACCACACTTAGGCCGATATAATTTCTTTAGGATCTCAGTCGTTGTAGGATTTTCCACCCTCAACCTTTGGTCTCGGGCGGAAAATCCAACAACGAACTCGGTCCTAAATAAATTATTGTATCGGCCCCGTGTGGTATTTATTAAAACTTGCAATTGTAAGCTTTGCCTTGATGTTCGTAAGTAAAAATAAATTGTAATGGCTACAGGTTGGATTTGATTGCGCTTTACAGCTGCATCATTTTTCGTTCGGCACCCTTCGGTTAAAATGCTACGGCGGTGGCCGGTGTAACGAAGGAAATGTTCTTAAATCGGCAGTATGCATTGTATATAACAGACAGGTTTTAGCAGCGCAAAATTGCATTAAACCCTAAATTTGCAGATGCATTTTAGAGACTTCTCATTGGTCTACTCATTGGTATTTGTTTCATCGCTTCACGTCCCATTGGTGCCGAGCACTGATTTAAATCGTGAGAACGTCATAAAACCATGAACATGCGCTTGTATAGCCAGTAACATTAGACGTACCACGCGCCGCTGATCGACACATATTGCATAGCCGGGCGGATCGTTTCTTACACATCTGTGTTCAACACGTGTCCTTGCGACTTTTCGTTGCCAAGATATAGGTCTGGTGTGGCAACGATGTTTTGTAGCTAATTTCGTGGACGGAACAGGGGTATACGTGTGCACGTGCAGTGTGGCCCAGAGTTAGACCTGCGCAAGATTGCCAGTGGTGTGGTCTCAAACCACACACCAAATTTCAGCTTAATCGGTTCAGCCGCTTCTCAGCTATAGCAGTATAGCGTTTTCTGACACCCCAGACGCGGCACTTCCAACGCGCCATGTTGACCCCTCACGTGAGACGAAACATGTCAATAACATACCGTCATTGGATGGCGCCATCATATGGCGAACACCGCTTCTCAATCGGATGCGGGATTCAAAGATATAAGCTTCTGAAAAGTGTTACGGTCGGGTTGGGTCCGGTCTGGCCGGGTCGGCCGCTTATATGTGATAAAAATCCGGTATTCAATAAGGGATTGCTGCACGCTTCGCTCTCGCTCGTAACAATTGATACATATATACAGCAATGTGACGTTTTATGTGCAAAAATGAAGCAATTTTTTTTCAAAAAATGAATATATAGCGAATTTAGTGACGTCACTACAAACAATTTTGATACAAAATCAGCTTAAGTTTAATTAACAGACCGTATGTACAAAAGTAATATGTTAAGCAAAATACAATCTGAAACTGCTAAAGATAGAAAATGACAAGGGCTACAATATGGTGATCTTGGCTTTGGAAGAATTTTGGCTTTTGACCCCGAAATGTATAAAATGACCACAAAGTCGACATTTGGTTGAGCATAGATAACAGGAGACCTGTTAGTCAGTCTCCTGTTATCTATGGTATGAGGTATTGCAAAAACCGAAATAAATGTCAGATAACCATATGCGAACAACTACCATACCAAATTACAACATCATATCATCATTATTGACTGAGTGATGGTATCTGAGTGATGGTGCTGGTAACTCATGACGTCATATTTTTTAACTGCGTTTTTTTCCTTTTATTGACAGGATTCAGACAAATAAATGACAACACTGTATTTCGGAGACAAAACTCGTCCCCAAACCATGCCCTTTTTTATTTATATTGATAAATTTCCAATTTTGACATTTTGTGACCTTCTTTTGACCTTAGCTTTTAAAATCGCGTCATGTACATGAAGTCTGGTGGTCAAATGAGTATCACTATCAAATTGTACGCATAAAATGATCCATAAAACATGTGTTGTATGGCTTTCGTAGATATGTTGTGCATTGTGACCTTAAAGTTATGTGACCTGACTTTGAACTTCGATCTTTCCCAAAAATATCACCTTTAATCATGATGAGTGTTAATCATATCTTTGAGATCACTTTGGGTGATCATGGTTGCAGTCGAAGGCTTTGTATGAAACGTATGGCCACTAAACTAAAATACCTCGATTTTTACCCTTGACCTGACCGTGACCTGACATGTAACCTCAATTTGACATTTTCGAGCGAGCATTAGATCCATGTCGTTTAGCGTTTTCGAATGCCGCCTTGCACTTCTCGCTGCGGTCATTGGTTCGGAAGATAACCAGGGGCGTTTAACGCCCCCTCAGTCAATGGTGTTCAGATCACACCCCAGTCAATGCTGGGTTAACTGCCAAAATAACATGAAGATGATTTTTGAGAGAGAACCGCACGTTGTCAGCTATGGCCAGAGCTAGACTTCGTAACTAGTTTTAGGCTATTAAATGGATATTACGTAACGCAACAGTCTGATTAAAGGAAGCTTTTACCATGTCAAATTAGTCAAATGTATAGGGGCAACGGTACAGACTGTAAAACACATAAACGTCCCACCAATTAATATCACGATGGAACTCATGCACCTATGCATTGATGCAGAACAGGGCCACGCAAGACACGTAGCAGGTCACCAGGTGGCGTACCAGTGGACATAAAGTATTGGCACAAATTTTCTGAGAATGTCGGCAGTGTTTACTGGTCTCTTACAGCAACGGCGTACATGTTTCAGACCCGGGTATTTCAGTCTACTCCAGATTCAGACCGGCAATCAGGTAAAAGGGGTTGAGCTTACGGAAGTAGCTAAAAAGCGTAACTTGTTTTCTGAATAAACTGCGTAATGTTGAGTGTACAGCATAGTGCATTCACTGCAGCTTGCCTTTATCATTCGCGAATGAAGTAGGTATATGAATGCAGTGTGTTTGATGAGATACGAAAAGAAACAATACACAATGTTGATGGCAGCATAACTTAACCGAGAGCCTGCTAGTCTGTAGCTATAGGTGTGCGTTAAACTGCCGATCATTGGGGCAATGAAATTGGGACAATGACAATGCATATCATTGAGACTTAATGACACCCAAATTTAAATGCATTTTTGAGAATAATTCAAAGGGATATGACTGAGATTTCAGAGCAATTATTTCGCGTCGAGATAGCTCCATGTCAGCAGCTGAATCATACCATTTGGTATGGAGATGTCACCAAGCCGCATCTATATGCATCCCTGCTGAGATTGTTTCTTGCAGACCTGCGCATCAGCGGGTTGTCCTACCAATTTGATGCACACTTAATTATTTACAGTACCGTCTAATCGTATTACTCAGTGCATCATACCATCAAGCGTGATGCGTGAAGACAGGTGATGCGTGAAATCAGTGATGGTCTGGTATGATAAGCGCGCGTTGAGTCCACGGGGGGAGTTTCCTATAAAAATGGTGGGGCGACTGCCCCACTAACTTTGTTTTTAGCCCCACCAACTTTTGTCAGATTGGAGGGTTTCGTGGCGTTAAAATGATTTTTTTTTTCGCCTCAACCATGCCAAACACCAGGCAATATGACATTTTGCCCCATCAAGTTTTATGGAAAACTCCACCCATGAGCCACGCCGCCCTGAGTTGAGTATGTTTGGTGGAGTATCATTTATATTGCACATAGCACTCTTTTCAAGAAGTGTGAAACGCAAAGCTTTGCCGATCTGGGATTATGGCTAAGCGTCAGTAACTGAAAGCCTCAATCAATTGGTATATATTGGGCTAAGTAACATCGAAAGAATGTGTATAAATCTGAAACAGCTGCATTATCCATCAGCACAAAATTGTATTTTTTTTGTAGGGGGACCGTGTAGAGACCAGAAGCGACGCTGCACTGTGGGGAGCCTAGCCCCCCCCCTCCCCTCCTCCTCCTCAGGATCACTCTCGCCGGAGTCCGGCCCCCAGATTTGCGGGATTTCAACATAAGCCCTATGGGGGCTGCCCTCCTCCCTAACCCATGGCTGACATCCCCCAACCCCCATCACTCAAAATTTTGTGGCGACGCCACTGGTCTAGACAATTACTTCAGCTTCTTCTTTGATGATCCAATACAGCTCGTTTTCTTTACATGCGATATTTTCGGGGCTACTGCGAGTAGCTGTGTTCTGGTTTGTTTACCGGTTTGATGTGACTGAATTCACCTCCATGTATTGCACTGCCATACCATACCATTCGAATCGAGACTGACCTTTTTGTTAACATTCGTTCACACGCTGTTTAGTCCTATAGCGGCCTAATTCAGACTTTGCACTTATTTGCTTTGTGTTGACTTTCCCTGTATGTATTTAAAGGGAATTTTTCACATTAACATTATATTTGAGTTGAAATGGCCATTTTGCTGGATTTGCATTGAAATTAAGTAGTGTAGAATTAAAACACCCACGAGTTCCAATCGAAAGTAATTTGAGTTTGCGTTTTACATCTGACAAAATAAGGCCCTAGTGTATTAGTATCGCCTCTTAAAGCCGATGTCGTCATCTATCTTTACCAAATAATGTGATGAAAGTAGAACTTGTGTTACATTTGGCATACATTAGCCATACCCTAGTACATACATATTGCAGCGTTGAAGGTTTCTCTATTTCCCAAAATCCTTCATATGACGTCATCAGCCCAAATAACTAAACTTAGTTTTACATGAAATTGAGCACTGTTTGTGAGAAACAAAATGTCAGAAATCGTTTCGGCAGCATTACTTCATATTTTGCACCACAAGCGGCGTACATTGGACAACTTTCAGAGAAGTGAAACATTTCCTTTAACTACAGATAACACGACTGTTCTCTGCTCATGGATGTCCAACCATAAATGTTCATATGACCATGGAGCGCGTGACGTCATCCCTGTCTGTCTCTGTCCACAGACCCGCCGGTGGCCACGCTGCGACTGAGTCCTATGATCAGCGCAGATAACGTCCGTGAGGGCATGGATGTCTTCTTCGACTGCAAGGTGTCCTCCAACCCGACGCCGAACCGCGTCATCTGGCTACATGAGGTGAGCGATGAGCGGTGAGAGCGGTGAGCGGTGAGCGGTGAGAGCGGTGAGCGGTGAGAGCGGTGAGCGGTGAGAGCGGTGAGAGCGGTGAGCGGGGCGGTGAGCGGAGCGGTGAGAGCGGAGCGGTGAGCGGAGCGGTGAGCGGAGCGGTGAGCGGAGCGGTGAGCGGAGCGGTGAGCGGAGCGGTGAGCGGTGAGGTAAGCGGTGAGCGGCCGGGACCAGGTGCTCCCAGACCAATTAAACCGCACTGCCACTATTGGGTCTAATGCAACTAATCGTGACAGAAGCATTCACGTCGATGATGCTATTTGGCAATGCCCGTCATAATTCAGGGAGTATATTAGGATTACTTATTTATGTAAGTGGCTTTTATGATGTAGGCTGACTAGTGTCTATTGGTGGCAGGTACCTAAGGTACCCAGTACATAAGCATAATATGCATACATGTGTAATATTGTAATGTGACGTTGATATTGTTTGTGATTGGTATCGCTTACCACCTGACATGGATACGGAATGCGCTCAGTAGCGGAGAAAAGAAGTGCTGAATATCACATAAGAAACCAATGTGAACATCCAACGTCAGCTACATGCGAAGACTTTGAAATAAATACGAAGACTAACTTTAATGAGACCATGGCATGTGGTAATGTGATAGGTAATATCAACCATCAGTCATCACTGACATCAAACTGCTGCGTTTCGTCGTGGTTTCTCGCTGGAAGACATCACAGGGAACACCCACGGAGCCTTGCAACAGTAAACATGCAAACACTCCCCGTTCATCAGTTGAGTGTCTCGAATGAATCTCGAATGTCTCGAATGAATGAAATGAATGAATGAATGAAACGAGCATGATATCGAACGCAGAGCCTGTGGCTGCCCTCACCACCACACACGCCATCTGTATCACGCTGAATAACATGGCGGCCTTTTGACCGGGGCCCGGCCGTCACTCGGTGACGTCGCCCGGTGATGGGTAGTGACCGTCCTCCGTCGCCCGGTGATGGGTGGTGACCGACCCCGGTGATGGGTGGTGAACTAGTGACTGTCCCCGGTGATGTGTCGTAATCTGGTGACCTTCCCCGGTGATGGGTGGTGAACTGGTGACCATCCCCGGTGATGGGTGGTGAACTGGTGACCGTCCCCGGTGATGGGTGGTGAACTGGTGACCATCCCCGGAGATGGGTGGTGACCGCCCCGGGTGATGGGTGGTGACCGTCCTGTGACTGGTGATCGGCCCTCAGCTGAGGGTCCGTTACCACCAGCAGCCGTCCTGGAAATGCCATCGCCGCCTGCCGGCAGTCTGTGGCCGTGTTTGATTTGCCGGCTGATGGTGTTTGAACGAGCCGACCATGTCGATGACCGGCCGTGTTTTGCGGCGGCCCAGCGTTGCGTTCAGAGCACACAAGCTCGCCGCATTGTGCGCCGACAGTGGACACCGAGGGCGCTTAGTTGCGCTGCGCGCCGCGTAATGGGGATTTCTTCTGTTTCATCTGTTTTATATTTTTCACGACCAGACTGGGCCGTCTATCATTAGTTTTAATTGTTCGCAAGACAGTCATGTCAGTGGTTGGGAAGAACCTGCCGATGATCAGGTTCGATCTAAAAACCACCCACACCCAAGATTGACACTTTGTGTAACTGAGGCGCTGGGTTGAATGGTGTCTCCGATAGCAAAGGTGGTGCAAAAGGTGCACATTACATATATCGGCCTGGAAGCATTGTTAATGCATTAGCTGCTCAATGTTCTTGGTAAGCGTGTCTTTTCTCACTGCCTATGCCAGCCACTCCGTGTCCTCGATTGTTCTGTGTCTGTCCGTCAACGTATATCAGGGTGTGTCAGGGTGTGTCAGTCTCGTGTGTCAGGGTGTGACAGTCTCGTGTGTCAGGGTGTGACAGTCTCGTGTGTCAGGGTGTGTCAGTCTCGTGTGTCAGGGTGTGACAGTCTCGTGTGTCAGTGTGTGTCAGTCTGTGTAGTCCAGGTGTGACAGTCTCGTGTGTCAGTTGGTGTGTCCAGTTCTCGTGTGTCAGGGTGTGTCAGTCTTCGTGTGTCAGGGTGTGACAGTCTCGTGTGTCAGTGTGTGTCAGTCTCGTGTGTCAGGGTGTGACAGTTTCGTGTGTCGTGTGTCAGTGTGTGTCAGTCTCGTGTGTCAGGGTGTGTCAGTCTCGTGTGTCAGGGTGTGACAGTCTGTGTGGGTGTGTCAGTCTCGTGTATCAGTTCCCGTGTGTCAGTCAATATGCGTCAGTCATTATGTATTAGTCAATGTGAGTCACCGTCTGTCCATGATCCGTATGTCAGTTAGTGTCTGTCAGTCAGTGTGTATCAGTCAGTATGTGTCAGTGGCAGTGTGTCAGTGTCGCTGAGTGTCCATCAGTGTGTCAGTGTCGCTGTGTGTCAGGCTGTGTCGGAGCTGACACCGTCCTTCGGCAGGGCGTGGAGGTGATAATGGACCGGAAGAAGGGCATCCTGGTCAGCAGCAAGAGCCTGGTGTTGCAGAACGTGTCGCGTCACTCGGCCGGACCGTACCAGTGTCACGCCGTCAACACGGAGGGAGAGAGCACCAGCAACACGGCCATACTGCGAGTCATGTGTGAGTACCTACTCAGCGGTGACGGAGAGTCAGTCAACACGGAGGGCGAGAGCACCAGCAACACAGCCATACTGCGAGTCATGTGTGAGTACCTACTCAGTGGTGACAGAGAGTCAGTCAACACGGAGGGCGAGAGCACCAGCAACACGGCCATACTGCGAGTCATGTGTGAGTACCTACTCAGTGACGGAGAGTCATGTGTTAGTACTCAGTGACTGAGAGTCATGTGTGAGTACTCACTACTCAGTGACTCAGAGTCACGTACGAGCATCTGGTACGGTAATATTTGATATATTAGTATAAGCTGCAAATATTGTCTCTAAGTGTTAATGTTGTAACGCGAGTCTTACTGCGAATCGAGTAGGTGAGTTCTTAGTAAACGCTAGTATGTAAGTAGCCCTTTAGTACTGTCCCGCGAATTATCAGTGTCAACGCTCAGTAACATGTGGGGTGACTGCAAGGGCACCAGACGTATGGTCTATCCGCATTGACATTAATCGGTACCAAATTTATTGCGCTATTTTAAGTTGGTTAAGTTCAACTTTGAGATGAAAATCGCGTATGAGATTGCATGTGTTCAAACTAAGCTAAAGTAGATTGGCTGTAGGCCGTAGGTTCATCATAAGTGTACTCCAACCGTAATTATACGAGTTTGAACAACTTCGTTCGAAAGCCTGGTAATTGATTACCAGATAAGTCCAGCTGATTCGGGTCATCTGCTTACACCTGGTGACTCCCATTAGCTAACTGAGACTTACAGAATACAGTTTATGCTTGTTGAACTACCATCAATAGTCAACACGGATATATGTGCGCGACCGAATGGCCGAGTGGTTGGCTCGGCACTGAAGTGCAGGAAGTACAAGACGTGTGAAGAACTCTGGTAGAGCTATGATGCACCCCGAGTGCTGAGTATCTCGGCTCACGCTGTATCTGCATTATGTACAATGTCCTCGACTACTATTGATTTCAGTGCACGTGAGACCCCGTTTTTTGGCGGTAATTTGTTAAGGAATGGCTGAATCCGAATACAAATTTCGCACAGTCTGTTCTCTATCGGCCCAGGCGCCAGTTTCTGTCCGTTAGTCTGTTAACAAAAAATATAAACTTATGATGCTTGCAATTGACTCGTAACGTTACGATCTGCTCGGTAAACCAAATCCCAGTGACCCCACAGGGGAGGCTACCGTGACGCATGCTGTGAGTTGTGACCTCAACAGCACGTGACTACCGACGATGATGACGATAAGACAGCACGTGCTTTTGAGGTCACAACTACGTCACGGTAGCCTCTACTGTTGTAATGGGTCTACCGAGCAGTTTTAACGTTACGAGTCAACGACAAGTACCATAAGTTTTGATTTTTTGCTAACAGACTATACGGACAGAAATCGGCGCCTGAGCTGAAATAGACTGTGCGAAAATTTGATTTGGATTCGACCATTTCTTAACAAATTATCGCCAAAAAACGGGGTATCACACGGTTTGAAATCCATAGTAAATACATGGGTTACTTTCACACACAAACAAAAACTGGTATCCGTTATTTGTATTCATCTGCATGTCATATCGGATACATCACGAGATATGTATATCTCAGCATTTTACACTGACGACTTGACGAGTAATATTCATCTTCATCGCCTCCGTATAATAATTAATATCATGTCAAATTATTGCTTTCACGGTTGCGATTACATCTTGCCAAGCTCATATTGTTGATGAGTGCGATGTCTGCCTTGTGGATAATAACGAGTAATGACGACAAACTGGGCTGCACGTTGATGAAAATAAATGATGATGCTGAATACCGTCACAGCAAGAACTTCCGGGCTGGAAAAAATGTAATCTAGGAATAAACTCAACAGAGGAAAGCAAGGCGTTCTTTATTTTCCGCAAAGGCTGCCACCTGGTCAATAAATACGTGCTAAATACGTGCTCGCGGCAGCATAGTTTAGCGCGTGTCCGGCCTGGTGGCGCGTCCCGGCAGCTCGCGGCAGCATAGTTTAGCGCGTGTCCGGCCTGGTGGCGCGTCCCGGCAGCTACAGAGAGAGAGACAGCAATCTATCGATCTGATGCCGGCGCGCCGTGGATGACTCCCTCTGCATATATATGGCACATCAGCGGCGGCCCGGCGGCAACCCTTCTCACCGGCCGTGAGCGACGCACTTAACTAAAGATACCCGGGGCCTCGAGGTGTGTGTGTGTGTGTGTGTGTGTGTGTGTGTGTGTGTGTGTGTGTGTGTGTGAGAGGTGTGTGTGAGGGTGTGTGTGTGTGTGTGTGTGTGTGTCGATACTGAATGGTGCGAGAGGCGGGTGCTCTCGAAGGCCGAGACCAGCTTTGTTGCGATGAAATACGGCCTTCGAACGGGGTCGGCTGCATCGCATATCATATCGGTGGTTTTGGGATGCCGTAGCTAAATTGTGAGATAAATATTGGTGTTGAAACTTGCTGGGCCTGGGTGTTTTACGTTATAACCTCACTGCACTTTTACGCTAAATATGGCCCTACGATTTTGGGATTGTTTGTGTTATTTCAATTGGTGTCATTGTTAATGGTAAGAACAATTTCCGTCCAAGTTAAATTGCAAGCGCTCCACTCCACCACCTCCCGAAAGTTAGAGGGGGGAGGCATTCTGAAGTCGGATCTTTCCATGCAACGCCCATGGGCGTAATGTTAAAAGCCGTAAATATTGGGGGACTTGTCCCCCCATCCCCATCGTGGCGGTATTAAGCTAATTCGCAATGCAAATGGTTATGAAATAGGTCTTATTGAACTTGTCTAGAGAAAGAGTATGTATATCACCAGATGATATTTTTTCGATTATTTTTCGTACTCATTAATAATTTTGGTATTGCTTCTTTCAGCTTAAAAATATTATACCCTCACCCTAGGCACTCAGTTATTATTTTCGGCCATAATGCTATACTCGTAAAGTAAAACCATATTTACTGCCCCGGGGAACTACTCGTGTTCACAATCACTTCACTGTCTCTTGAGGACGCCGTCTGTCCAACCCAACATCTGCCCAGACCGCCGTCTGTCCAAGCCACCGTCTGTCCAAACCACCGTCTGTCCAAACCACCGCCTGTTCAGCCCGTCTGTTCAGCCCGTCTATTCAGACCGCCTGTTCAGCCCGTCTGTTCAGCCCGTCTGTTCAGCCCGTCTGTTCAGCCCGTCTGTTCAGCCCGTCTGTTCAGCCCGTCTGTTCGGCCCGTCTGTTCAGCCCGTCTATTCAGCCCGTCTATTCAGCCCGTCTGTTCAGCCCGTCTGTTCAGCCCGTCTGGTCAGCCCGTCTGGTCAGCCCGTTCGGCCTGTTCTTGGTGTGTGTCCGGGACGGTCGGTCGGGTCGGTGCTGTGGCCCCCTCCCTGGGGGACCATCAGCCGGTAATAGCCTCAGTGGTGGCCCGTTTACGGACGTCGATAGCTCTCATCTGCCCGCCGCTGCCGCTGCCGCCGCCGGGCACACACCGGAGACACACCGGTGCTGAATGAGTCGTGACGCGCACTGCTCGCTCCGTGTGACCCGTGCACTGCGGTCCCCTCTCTCGTGCATGGTTCCCTCCCGCACACTGTGGTTCCCTNATCACAGCATTCAATTTTACAGAAGCGTTGTATTGCATAGATCGTGATATTTACTAATTTTTCCTTGAGATGTCTCAAATAATACATTAAAATGGCAGCAACGGAATATTATACAAAGGTTTTGACGGTAACGAGTTTTCTTAGAGAATGTTTTGTCAATGACTTTCATTTTTGCTTCGGTATTCGCATATATGTTATGACGAGAAGTAATAACTCACAAAATGGTATTTACACAGCACAAGCTGTTTTTAGAACGTTTGTATTTATTTATTTATTCACTCATATCACCAACGGGCAAAGCAACCACTGACAAGTGCAGTTACATGTAAAATATAACCAGAAATAAAAGTGAAAGTAATAATAAAATATACATAAAATAGTAATAACAAAATACTTAGAAGAGTTAAAAACGAACATAGCACACGGTGAAGTACATGGTTGATGAGGTAATACAATCGTACAAGATGATGACGGAGCCTATGTTTGAGAGTTTGCCACATATCGTGTCACATGCCCTGTATACGAGCTTAGACTGTCGCTAAAAACGTCAGCGGTCACCTCAGGGTTAAGAAAATGTTTGTGACCCTGGGCATATGGTAAAACATTCCACGCTGCACAGTGCCAACTCTTGCCCGCGGTTCGTAAAAGAAGTTTCGATTGCGGGTCGATCGGGTGGGCACATGCCATGGGGCACATGTAGAGAAAAACTTTCAAGAAGGAATGGTGTATCCAGCTTTGTGGATATAATATTTCTGAGACAGAAATCGTACTAAACACTATGGGCGCGGCTAGAGATGGAACATTGAAGTGGCGGCAGAGATCTGTGTAGGATATAGTGAAGGTGCGGATCCGGAGGAGGTGTGATGTGATAACCAAATAAGGAACTTGTGCTGAACCCGATCGACCCGCACCGTTTGGGAATCGGCCGCACCAGCCCAGATCACACTCGCGTACTCCAGGATTGAGCGTATGCACACTGGAAAAGTAGGTGGTAAGCAGAGCCGTGTGGTCAAATTGTAAACTGCTCGTCGAACCTGTCTGAAAAGAACGAATAATAATTCTGAGCGATTGGTTCGCTCGTTTAACATCACTGCAATGTGCCATAAAAGTCAATTTAGTATTCAGTATTACGCACAATTCTCTGATCTCACCAACGTGCTAGAGCTGAGATGTATCAATAAAATAGCTGGTTTGGACTGGTGCGCACCTGAGGGCCATGTTTAACGATTTGTACTTCACTGTATTTAATTGTAGGTCCCATCTTCTGGACTGTGACTCTGTGACGATCCAAATCCTCCTAGAGCAGTTTACCATCAGACGGGGATTCAATTTTGGAGAAAATCTTGACGTCGTCTGCGTACATCAGACAGGTTGACTGGATGTACCGGGGTAGATCGTTAATAAAGATAGATAAAATGAGAGGTGCCAAAATCGAGCCTTCTGACGCTCCGTATGAGACAAGTTTCCAATCGGATGTTTTTCTGTTGACGATGACCCTCTGGCGCTTATTGGACAGATACGAAACAAATTCTATTAGAGCGCTGCCAGTAAAGTTGAACGACTTTTCAAGTTTGTTGATGATGAGCGTGTAATTTACGCTTTGGAATGCAGCGAATAGTCAGTGTAAATGGCGTCTGTCTGGTACCCGTCCGATATGGCCTCCCACGCATGCTTTAAATACATGGCAAGGCTGGTGGTACATGGACGCTTGGGAATAAGACCATGGCATGCTGCTCGGCGCATAAGGCAGGCGAGACGTGGCAAAAGGGCGTGTCGTGCACCACACGTTCCAGTGTCTTCCCGAAGAGACTGAGCACGGACACAGATCGGGTATTTTGGACTAACTTTTCGTTACTTTTGATAAAAATATGGATTATGTTCGCCTGCTTCCGTCTTGTCGGAAAGACACCATAATTTATGGACGCAGTGCAGATCTTGGTGAGAGGCACCACCAGCTCCTCAGCCCTCACCACTATCACACGGGCACTTATATTGTCAGTCCCGCAAGCTTTTTGGGAGTAATAGATAGGAGTGCGCTTTTTACTGCGGTTTCTGACACATGTAATCGTGATAAAGAACCTAAGTTGTAAGTAGAAGCGTCCGGGAGCTGGTTTACAGAAGGATCTGTGCATTTAGCTGCAAGGGCCTCGTTTAACACTGTCGCACTTTCATGGTCTCCGGTTACAGCGCTGTTATCCGCGTCACATATGACAGGCGATATACCTATATACATATTCTGTGACACATTTAATGAATGCCGATTGCGTTTCGAGTTAGAGCGGAAGTCGTCAGTGATTTTGTCCAAATACAATGACTTTCGTTCTTGCATCGGTGTTCACATTGATGTGTTATGACAATGAATAGTAACGCACACAAATGGGAATCACTACAGTGACAAGTTGTTTTTGAAACTTTCTGACAATGACTTTCACATTTGCATAGAGTGGTGCATATCGGTTTCGACAGGAACACAAATAACAGGCACATAAGTGATATAGGTACTTGACAAACTGTGGAATTTCAGTGTCGAAGCGGGCCAGTAAAGATGAAGCATCCTCCAGCGACGTCACAGCCACAACAACACTGGCCGACTACCTGCGGCAGCACCAGCATCTGCCCGGCACCAAGACCATGTGTCGCGAGGGCATGTGCGGCGCCTGTGTGGTCAACGTGACGTCACAGAACCCGGCCACTGGACAGATGGAGAGCCGCGCCGTCAACTCGTGCATGGTGCCCATCAAGGCCTGCCAGGACTGGAACATCGAGGTAAACATATGAATGCACCCAGCCAAATGTACCGTTGAATCCAGTCGCCTTACATATTGGGCATATTACACATCTGATAAAATATATAACCAATATAATATCCAATTAATTTGTTGTGCATGGTTGTGGCAATTCACATGCAATATCTTTTGGTTTTCTTAAATCGATATGCCACAAAATGAATAGTATTTACTAACACAAATACAATACAAAGCCGGTTTATGGTCAGCAGAGTAGACATACCCTTATATTAAATTTTCCAGGACCATTTATGTGCGTTTGATTGAAACAGAGGTGGTCTTATTGTCTGCAGACGGTGGAAGGAATCGGAAACCGGAAAGACGGCTACCACCCGGTACAGGCGAGACTGGCTCACATGAACGGCACCCAGTGTGGCTACTGCAGCCCCGGCATGATTATGTCCATGTACAGGTAACTGGCTCACATGAATTAAAGACTGAAAACACTGTGAAGGCATTGCGATAATGTTCCTGAAACAAATTGCCGATACTAAATAGTAAGTCGCCGAAGGGTGCATAAGTTAACTTTCGATTTCATTGCCACTTTTTCGATTGTGTGTTGATTGTTTTTGGAAAAGCGGATATTTGTATTGATAAGCTAAAGCACTGCATAATATTCAGTCAGACGCAAAACTATACAACACTTATAAGTCTGATAAGAGTTGGGGAAAGTTTAGCAACTTGTTCATTGCAACTAAAGAAGTTGTTCCAAATGATCATTAGTGCTAATAATATAATATTTTATTCAAAAGAAAAGTCAAAATTATCCTAACGCGTTTCGATTAGCAAATCAACATCCTTTGTTGATTTGTTGATGTTGTTGATGTTGATTTGTTAATCGAATCGCGTTAGGATAATTTTGACTTTCTTTTGAATCAAACATTATATTATTAGCACAAATGATTATTTGGAGCAACCTCTTTACAACACTAATAATCTTGAAAATAAATGAAACATTATGACAAAGGTTTTCAAAAATTTAGGGTCGCAATCACTTACTAGAAGACCGTCGTTGTGTACTTAAGTTAACTGCAAATTTGTATATTTGTATACCTTTTTATTAAATGCTTATTGATAGCTAACAATGGTAGGGCACATAATCATAATAGACAAAGTGCAAGACATATTTTCCATGTCATTTTGTTAAAAAGCAATACCAGATTAAGGTGGCACCGAAATTCGTTACCACGTACCTACCATACTTCAGACTACCCGTCGTTAGATGCGTGGAACGCTGATCTTATCAACTTTAACTTGTTTAGGAATGCTTATAAGCAGCATAATGTGATTAATAAAACAAAAATTGACTATCAATTTCAAGTAATGACTCCGTTGTTGTGGGAAAAAGGTCAATATTTCCCTTAACCCTGCGGGGGAGATTCTGCCCCCTTCACGTGTTTTTTTACTTGCCACTTTTGAAACGTTAAGATTACCGTCTTGAAATTTTTGAACTTTCTTATAACTGGATTACGCGTGTTATATCATAATTTTGGAAGTATCATTCCAGCAGAGGCGGTGCCAGGCTCATGTTTTTGGAAGGGTGTTACGATTGTGGTTGTGCGGCGCATACTTTCTTCAAAGTTTGCGGTGCCATAAAGGCGTCAGAAACGTTATCACTGCAGTGCACATAATATTAATCAATATTTTGATTATACATATTTTGGGGCAGAGGTGCACTCAGGTACATAAAATTTGAGGCCATACCCTCCGTTAAATCAGGTCCAACTTCAAATTTGTACGGTGATAAAAGACGTTACGCATATGTTACCCCTCCCCACGATATTCACCTGGATCCACCTATGCGCAACACATTTAACAAATTGCATATTATTAAGAAATTACATAACAAATGTATATTACATTTAACAAACTACGGCAAATTATCCCAACATGCGACGTTTATAGCACTTTATATCGTCCCAAACAATCGCAAACAGCACATATTTTATAACATGAAATTCCCCATTAAGCATCCCGTGCATACGCCCATGCCTGTTCATTTTGGTACTTGTCCTTTTGATATGGTACATTTGAAGCTCAAAAATGTTTTGGGCGTATGCAAATCGGTCAAACCACATGGCCACAACGACCTTTAAAAAATGTTTGTGCCCCTGGTCCCTTTTTAACACAAAAATAAGTTTTGGGGTAAAAAAATATATTTACAAATATAATTATCTTGACATGACAAATCAAATGGTGTTTATCCCACTCAAATCGGCAAAGTGGTTCTCAAGATGAAATATCTGTGGCAGAATTTGTCTTACGTAGGTTTAAGTAATTCTGACCGCCAGCGAATAAAGTTAACCCTTGCCTTAAAAGGTGACAAACCGATCACAAAACCGTTTCTCACCTTCGCCGTACGGAGGGGGGCCTGACAGCCCCCTGTTAACTTATACAAACCAAGCAGCATATAGCAACGCGGTAAAAACCATCATACTGCCTGTCATGTGAGGAATCTAACATTATGCAATTGTTAGGTTTCAGGTCAATGGGTGACCTTGCCAGGTCAAGGTGAACTACCCAATCAACGCACATCACATAAATAACGATTTTGGTCTGTCCGTCGTAATATTAAAACTTATGAAAATTAATGAACCTGTTTAGCGCCAAGTTGCTGTCGTTAAAATACTATCTGACCATATATCGTTTTGTTATGTCTGGGTTAGTAAGGCTGCGCTCTGACCCGTCAATTCCCACGGGGATTCCGGGGAGTCGGTAAAAAGCGCTTTCTACCGATTCCCGTAGCAAAGAGTCAACAGGAATACCAATGTATGAGTACATAGCCGAACAGCAGTAGAGTAAGATGCCCGCCGGGGATTCCAGGGATTCCCGCCGGGAATGTGACGTTCAGAACACAGCCTAAATTTAACCTCTTAGGTCACGGAAATCGTCACCATAGATGATAACTCCTATGAGCGATTAGCATTAGCCGTTTTCACGAAGGATTTATTTTTACCCGATAGTACCTGGTAGTACCTGGTAGTACCCGGTAATATTTCGTGCGTTTTGGGTAATTGAGTCTAAGAGCACGGATTTTGTCGGATATTTGTGGTGTCAGTTGAAACTTAATAATTCATATAGTTTCAATTGACAAAAAAAAATCCGGGAAAAGCCGTGTTATTAGACTCAATTACCCGAAGCGCACGAAATATTACCGGGTACTACCGGGTACTACCAGGTAAAAAAATCCTTCGTGAAAACGGCTATAAGCAACCTCGACTCGATCAGCCCAGGAAAGCGATCAGAGACCTAAAAATTATAATTTGATAAATGCAGACAAAAATGTATGTTCCTAGACAAGTTTTGTTTAAGAAATACAAAAAAAAATGTACTTAGCTGTTCGTATCTGGCCAGAGAAAGCAAAAAAAAATGTGATTAAAAAATGGCGCCATAAGTTTCTTTCACCTAAGGAGCCATCACTCAGTCAAAAATAGAGATATTGCTTTTAAATTTAGTTTAAGTATTGTTCATTATCATTTCTCTCACATATATTTCGTTTTTATAAATATCTTCGAAATGTTTTATTTCGAAGTGATTTACCCCAAAATATATATATTTTTTTACTTTTGGGGGTCAAAAATAAAGCAATTTGAGTCTCCAAGATTACCATCTTAAAGAAAATGTTTATTTATGTCATTCATGTTTCCTGTTTGCAATTTGCTGCAAAACTCTACTTGCTACAATGTTTAAAACATTTAACATTTTTCTACCAACATGACGTCACTAAAACGTCATCATTTCCCAAACAACTTCACTAATCTTAATAAAAATTTGTAAGAATACATGTAATTGTTTTTACTCAGCTACTGCAAATTTCACCAAGATGCGCTGCATGTGTTAAAAGTTATTTGATACTAATGTCAAGGGGGCCTGTAAGGCGAGGGTTAACCCGCCATTGGCTGGGGGGGCGAAAAACGCCCCCCCCCTCAGGGATTTTCACAATAGCTCACAAACGAAAAGCGCTATCAACGCCAAACTTCGGGTACCTTATCCTACATCAATTTGGCGTCTTCAATGCAAATTTTGAAAAAAATAGTCGATTTTTTTTCGAGCCATATCGAATTTTGTGACGTCACTACACACCACTTTGGCGCAAATATCAGCTAAGCTCTAACAGGCTGTAAATAGACCATTCTTAAGCAAAATGCAATTCAAAAACGCAAAGATAGAAAATTGCAAGGGGTAGAAAATGGCTATCTCGGATGCTTGAAAATTTTGGTTTTGAACACAAAAAAAAATGAAAAAATGTCCACAAAATCAACAATTTTTGAGAGATTTCAGAGAAGAGAAAGGATGTATGTAAAGAGCCACATAATTTACATTCCCAAACCAATTTCAAAGGCCATATCTCTATTTTTGGATCACTGATTTGCTTCCAAGTATGATTACCAATCATGACGTCACTTTTGAAAGTACGTTATTGGGGCTTTTATCGACCAGATACGCTAAAAAATGAATGGTACCAACTGACGCCTGTGTTGCTGAGACAAACCTGGGATTATATTAATGCATTTTTTTTTATTTACATTTTATATATTTTCAAATTTGACCTCTGATGACCTGACCTTGACCTTATATCGGGTCAGATCTGAAAATAACTGCTATAATCGTAGTTATTGTGTAAGATAACCCATAAAAATGTGTCGCATGATCTCTTGCAATTAGTGACCTGATATGACCTGACTTTGCCTTGACCTTTGCTACATTTCACTTTTGCTTATACGAGAGATGCATTAACATTGAAGAGCACTTTGTGCGATTTTCGTCTCATATACGGCTTTGGATGGGAAGTATGGCCAACAAAAAAACTACTATTTAACCTTTTTGACCTGACTGTACGTGGGACATATGACCTTATTTATCAAATTTCGAGTACGCTTTAGAGTGATCTCGTTGAGATCTTTCGATTGCCGTCTTGCACGTCTCGCTGCGATAATTGTTTCGGGAGATAAGGTGGGGGGGGCGTTTTTCGCCCCCCACCCCCCAGCCAATGGCGTTCGGCTGAGACCCCAGCCAATGCCGGGTTAAGCGTGCTACGCGTAGCAGAACAACGAACGTCGCGTTGCCCTTCTGGAGTAAAGTTCTGTTTGTACTTTTTCAACACGCTTGGTTAAGAAATTGTGAATACATAGGCTTTACCTATTAAAGCTGTTACAAGAGTAATAAACAAATATGACGTAAGCATTTCAGTTTCATTGCGCGTCATGTAAGGCAATAGAGAGAAACCATTAAAGGCCACCATTAGATTCCCGTCCCCGTCTGGTATTCCCGTACGATCTGCCGCCAGTCTGCTGAAGTCTGACGGAGAGATGTCCGAAGAGCAGGTGGAGCTGGCGATGGACGGCAACCTCTGTCGCTGTACTGGCTACAGGCCCATCCTGGACGCCTTCAAAACGTTCAGCAAATACGCCGACGACAAGACAAAGAAGATTGTCAAGGATATCGAGGTCGGTATTGGGTGAAACATTTCACAAGATATTTTAGTGGTAAATAACATAGTTGTGCATGTTAGTGATTGGCTAGAGAAGCGAGGATATTGTACATATATTGCATTAAGCATGCATCAACATTCAACATGCATACCTCCATTATCATGCTGTCTCTATATCCGTTTAATTTATTTAAATGCATTTATATTTGTTATTTATAAATCAATATGAACTCAGTGTAAGCACCTGCATACCATTCATCAATCATAAAAAAACACTATAACCTTAGGAAACCGCTGGATGCCGTAGCAACGCAAGAGATTCCTGTCAGTCCACGGACTCAGCCTGCGCCGGCTGCCCGAAGGTCAAATCGTCCTTGACCTCTGCCAAGGACGACTGGAGCCTGCCGACCACTCTGCAGCAGGCCGTCAGCGACCTAAGCACCATGTCCACAGGCGGCAGGAACATCAGACTGGTGGCCGGAAACACATCCATGGGTGAGAGTCGAAGGATTACCACTCGCCTGGTCTTGACACCACTCGTACCACTCGTCTGGTACTACCGTACCGGTAGTACCCGGTAGTACCAAGTAATATTTGTGCATGAATTTGATTATACAAAGAAAACTTACGGGCAATTTTGCATTGTAAGAGCAGATAATGGTACATTAATTCATAAAGTTTCAATTCATGCCAAAAATATCTGGGAAAAGCCGTGTTCCTTGACTCAATTACCCAAAACGCACGAAATGTTACCGGGTACTACCGGGTTCTACCGGGTACTGCCGGGTAAAAATAAATCCTTCGTGAAAACGGCTACTATGAATTTACAAAAATCTTCACGGCTGGCCAACGGCCAGCCATTGACATTTGGGAGTTGCTGTGGCTGGCTGTGGCTGTGATGCCATGGCTGTGGGGCGGCTAGGCCAAGGCAAAGTTCAGCCATGTCGAACTCTATACACAACTGCTCTCAAGGCTCAAATGCATGCGGGACTACAATAAACACTCGGATGTCCAGTCATGTCTGCCATACATCAAATATCATGCCGAGTCATGACAGCCTGGAGGCTGGGACCAAGTCATAACACCCTATAGACGGAATAAGAAAGGCAAAAACACCGTTCAATAGCTCGTCAAAGATCATGTCGAAAATTCACGTCGTCAGGTTTTGCGTCAGGATAATATCGAGGTCACCAGAGGTCACCAAATGTCAATTTTTCCTATTTTAGGGCCTTGCTCTAGAAACCTGCAAATATCTAAAAAACTATGATAGTTTATAGCTAAGAGTAAGAAAAAACAAAACATGGATTCGAAAGCTCTTGAAAAATATAATTGTGCAGTTTTAGCTCAGGGCAATAAGATATTATAAGATGATCTCCCGAATAAAATTTATTGTTTTATAATATAATATATTAATTTTGAGAGAGATTGAAGTCATTAAAAGCGAAAATTTTATTTTTTTATTGTTAACCTTAACCTATTCCCTGGGGCGCCCAGAATTATGTATAACCAATAGAGAGAGATTAGAGGGCAGATTTGCCCTCCAGAGATCTTGAGGACGCTCGGTCCGGTGTCCGAGATGAGGACAAACTTTTTTTGTATTGTTGTTTTATTTTGCGATAGTTTTTTGGTTTAAAATGTGGGGCAACCAGGGGGCAAAATACGAATATATAGAGAGATATTTTTTTCGAAATGTGATTTTGCCATCATGTATACTCATCGATATGTTATAATATCAATGCAATAAATCGTTTTTTTGAGCTTCCCATTTGTCATATAATCACTGTGTGAAAAGAGAGATACATTGAAATAATTCATAGAGCGTAACTCAGGGAAATAAATAGAGAGATAGATATATGTAATAACAAAATATGTGATTTTCCTTAGTGTTTTTGGGACAAGTAGAGAGATAGATCACATGTAGAGAGAATTTGTTATAATAAAGATAATTTGTTAATGTACAATTAATATCATAAGCGGATATATATATATTGGTAAACAACGTGGTAGGGATAGTGCGGAACGCCTTTTATCTTGATCTTACATGAGATATTATGACATTGATGGATTTTTATTCGCCTCCCATTTTATAGTATAACCTGAGTCTCCTCTTGCCTTGCAAAATATGTTGTAATCCAATTATGTATGCTGGTACGAACCATCAACTTTTAGTTTTCTGACACTAATGTTATTCCAACCGCAAACTCACGAAGGAAGTATGTGCCGTCTCTCCCGCAATTCGTTAGCGACCTTATATTTTCAAAACATGACCCTGGAGGCCCCTCTTGTTGGGGCCGATTTTTTCAATATGTTCACAAAACACGAGTATTTAGATAGGAAGTCCGAAAAGTTTTTGCAAGAACGATAGACGGTAACGCTGCTTCGAAGCGGCGGGCGAAAAACACTTACCGGAGAGGGTGCTAGAATCTTCCCCTGCTAGGATATAAGGGATTAAAATAAAACTTTTCCAGCGTTCTTCTAAGATCACTGTTTTTCACATTCAGCAGGGAACGCGCGGGGGGAGCATACTTGTATTGAAAGCCCCCTCAGATTCCTTGGGGGCATTGCCCCTGATGCCCCCTGGATCCGCCAGTGCGGACACTCTCGTAAAGACATCATGAAAAGTGAAGTGGGAGGCCAGTGAAACTTTGATCTCGTCTCGAGAGAAACCGTACCCCTATGCAAGACCGTTTTGTACATTTTGTATTTTCACGCTTTGACGAGCCCTTTGCGACGAACAATTGTCCTTATTAAGCAAAAAGACATATAAAACTGCACTTAAGTCACTTTTTGAAGGCTCGGGTTGGACTCTTGTCATAAGTGTTGGATTTCTTAAAACTTAGGGTTATAGCTGCTACCTCGAAGTATAGATAGATAGCTATACCTATGACTGCGACAGGTGATGTATTTGTAGAGGTAAGAAAATATGAAAAACGCGCATAGTTGTGCAGCAGCGCTCAGAATTAAGTGATCTGCTAGCTGGAGGACCCCGCCAGCTGGCAGATCTCTAAGAAAAAACACCCCTCAGATTCAAAAGCACCCGTGTTTTTGAATCTAAGGGGTGTTTTTGGTAGTGTAGGGGTACACTTTTGGGCTCATGGGGTGCTCGTGCAACCCCAAAAACCTCAATTCTCCACATATTTACTGAAAGCGTTTTAACAGATATATAGCACATTGTGCTGATTTAACCAGCACAAGGTTTACATCAATCGTGAGTGTACTTTTCCCAGGCGCACTGGACAAATACGACGCACCGTCTGATGGCTACATCTCGCTGCTGAAGATACCCGACCTGAGGGTGATCAAGCGTCCTGAAAATCAGGCTCCAAGTGGAGCTAGCTCTCTACGGGGCCATACTTCGGAGCGCTGTCATCGCTGTCTGGCTGATCAATGGAGCTGAGGAGCTCAGTAACGACGGCTGCTCACCAGCATTGTGCGAGTTGGCCCGCCACCTCAGATGGTGGCCCAACAACCGGTCCGCTAACTCAGCACGTGGCGGCAATCCTCTTCAAGTACAAGCAGCAGAGGAGTTCCCGTCCGATGTCTTCCTGCTGCTGACAGCGGCCAAGGCCAAGCTGAAAATCGGTAAGCTGTTTATCATAGAACCAATGGCGCTCCGCCATTGGAATATGGCGCCCCTCAATGGATTGTGGTGTTCCCAGGTTTATACGTCTGTCTTCTGGGCTCTAACATAAGGGAACGTTCGACAGTCTGCACGAGTTGTCCGGAAACCTTTGCATCGTCATTTCTCACAAGCCGCTTCGGATTTTACATCATCACAACTGGTATATTGATATACTTCAAAGGGTACAAATAGATAGTATTTTCTCGTCTGCCTTTAAATTTATATTATTTCATATATAATACTTATTATATTTCCTCATTACACATATTTTACATATTTCCATTTTACATATCACATATATTTTACATATTTTCACTTAATACATATTTCCTCATTACAGTATTTCAAACAAAAGTATTGCCACCACTAATATTATGGTGAACATTTGATATTTCCATCCTATATGAGATCGTGTCCTTTGCAGCTGAAGGGAAAAAATGGAGGAAATATCGATAGATAAACCTGTAACGAGATTACATGAAAAACAAGATCATCGTCTTCCATGAGGTCTTCCTGCCATGGATGACAGCAAATATGTATTCAAGACGTACAAGGTTTGTGTTGTAAATGTTTTTACTGAACTCCGTTCCAATTGTAACTCCTTTAATAAGTGAGCATAAGAACGTCATGTTTTATTGACTGAATACATATACAATATACATGTATCTATAGTTTTGTTACAGTTGCATGACAACACTGAGCTACTCGGCTGAACAAACAGGTATAGTATAGGTTTCCTAGAGGGGAGGTTATTCGTCCTTTGCGGTTTCAGATCACGCCCCGTGCCATCAGCGCCCACGCCTACGTCAACGCTGCCTTCGTGCTGCCGTTTGATCCGGCCACGGCCAAAATCACGGAGAGGCCCACACTGCTGTTTGGAGGCATCAACGATAAGTTCGTGAGTATATAATCAATTATCAACTTCGTATTTCAAAACAGATTTGAGTCAGGAATAGTTACGAGTAGGTGGAACAGTAGCCGTTTTCACGAATGATTATTGCCCTGTCAAGATTCTGAAACATTTCTGAAAATTTTAATATGTTTTGGCATCTTAGTATATTATTCTTAGTCTTTATATTGTATATTCCAAGACAAAAATACTGATATAGGCGATGTTGTCAATATTCAATAGATATGGAAACATGGATTGAGCTCATAACAAGTTTAGGATACAAAATTGACCGTTTTTAAAGATCATATGCATCTAGAGTCAATTCGTTCAGTTTAGCTATACCGTCATGCTAATCATATTACAAATTTCTGAAGGAAATTTCAAGACAAAAATTACATGTAAATCCGAAGTGTTGTAGTTAAGAAATGGATCGTCGACACATTTAAACACATTTTAAGATGTATTAAAAAGTTTCGCACAATAATCCTTCTTGAAAATGCTGGTTTTGTTGTGTTATTCTTACATCATTTACGTTTAATGGATGCATTTAAATCCTTGCACAATTAAATTTGTAGCAATGTTAAATAATAATTTTTCAGAGACAGTTTGTCCCATTCCATTTTGCCCATCTCACAGACAGCTAACCACAGTCTGACATTTTGTCGCCAGGTTCACGCTGAGAAAACCGAGCGGTACCTGACGGGTCAGACCCTGACCGATGAGACCGTTCTGAAGGGTGCGCTGACCACCCTCCTGGACGAGGTGCACCCCCAACGCCGGACCCCGAGCACGCGGACGTGGCCTACAGAAAGCGGCTGGCAGGCAACCTGCTCTACAAGGTCGGAACAACGATCCAGAGCTTATGCTATAGCTATACGTTTGCTTGACTTCACTCACAGGTTTTTGATTAATCCCAAACGAAACGAACGAAAACGAAACATTTATCAATTGTGTAGTTCTATACGGTTCATAAGTTCTTGGTAAAGTTTAACGTGCTGTCTTGCTTGGAGAATGTTGCAGCTAATTAATTTACATGTGCCTTGCTCCTAAGTATAGCCTGTTGACAGGGGCGTATTTAGGGGGTTCACTGCACCGTAGTTCCCCTTGGGCGCCGAATGCGACTTTTGCGCCTTCGGTTCATTAAATGCGCCTCACATTCAGCGAATGGCGCCGAAAAGGGCGCCGAAAGCGCTCTTTGCTGTATGTGAGGCACGTTCCACTCACGGCTCCAATAAGGCGCGCTCCGAAGTCCGATATGCACCTCTGAAGGCGCCCTCCCACATACCTGCAAAGCGCCCTTCCAAAGTCTTCCAGAGACGCCCTCCAATACACCTCTGAAAATGCTTTCCCACGTGCCTTCAACGGCACCATTTGATAAACTTATGATGGCGCCCTCAAACATACCTCCAAAGGCGCCCTCCCATATACCTCTCAAGGTGCCCCCCGATACAAATCTGAAGGCGCCCTCCTACATACATCCAAAGGCACCCACCGATTCACCTTTGAACACGCCTTCCCACATACCTTATATCCTCTACAGGCTACAAAGGCGCCCTCCGATACATCTCCGATGGCGCCCTCCCACATACCTTGAAAGGCGCTCTCGAATACAATTTCGGAGGTGTCCTTCAATATGTATTTGAAGACGCCCTCCGATACACCTTTAAAAGTGCCCTCCTACATACCTGCAAAGGCACCCACCGATACGATTCACCTCTGAAGGCACCCTCTCACATGGTTCAAAAGCTCCTTCAGATACATATTTCCGAGGCCCGAGGGCGCCCTTGCTACATACCTCCAAAGGTGACCTTCGCTGAATGTAAGGCCTTTAGTCTCGCAGAGGGTGCCTCTGGAGCTATTTGGGAGGGCGCCCTGGGAGATGTATCGGAGGGCGCCTTCGGATGTATATGGGAGGGCTCCTCCAGCAGGTGTATCGGATGGCGCCTTTGTAGGCGTGTGGGATGGCTCATTCAGAAGTGTATCGGAAGGCGCTTTTGAAGGTATGTGGGAGTGCGCCTTCATATGTGTATCATAGGACACCCCTTGAGGTGTGTGGGATTTCAAATTTGCAACGGAGGTCAACTTTGGAGATATGTGGGATGGTGCCTTCAGATGTGCATCGGAGGGCACCATTGGAGGTATGTGGTAGCCGGGAGGACACTCTCAAAAATTTATCGGAGCCTAGTGCCTACCCCTCCCCGCCGCTTAACAACATCTTTTGCTGACGGCACCCTCATGTAGGTGTTTGACGCCCTCTTGACGGCCTCCCCCTCCCCCTCGACGGATTAATAAATACGCCACTGCCTGCTGATCTACGTGTATTGCAACGAGCCAGAATCACATCTGCGGTATGCTGATGTGGATTCTGCCGTTTTCCGCAGGTGATCCTCCACACGCTGGGTGACCGGGTGCCGGTTCACCTGAGGTCAGGAGGAGATGACCTCACCCGATCCAACATGAGAGGCACGCAGGAGTATGACACCGACAAGACGCTCTGGCCCGTCAACAAGGCCATCCCTAAGCTGGAGGCGCAGATCCAGTCATCAGGTGGGATACTGGTTAGGTTACGTCTCCTGCACACTGACAATATACAACTGTTTTCCGTCTAAAACTCTTTATTGCAACAGTGATGGAACAATCAATAATCATAAATATGGTTGATTTTTTTAAATTTTAGAACGTAATGGAGTTGTCAATTTTGTTGTTGCCAGCAATATGGTGAAATATTTCAGGAGCAGCCACTTGAAATCAAATATAATATGTTTCAAAGCGCTTCGACAAGACAAACAAGATGGTGTTAAAATAATTGCTCTATGTTTAGATAAAAAGTTATTCAAGAAAACAAACTACCAAAAACTGCATTTTTGACCTTCGATGACCTCTGGAGCCTAAACTATTGATCTGAGTTCAATTTTGAGGACATCCAGTGCGATTGCATTTTTGATGAGCTTTCGATTGCCTTTCTCTGTTTGCTCCTAGCTATCATAGTTTCGAGATAATTGGGGGTATCTGGAGCTATGTCCCAAATCTGGAAAATCTGGCCTTTGATGACCTCTGGTGACCCTAATATTGACCTGATAAAAAAATCACCGAAAAAGTTTCGAAATCCCTTTTGACGAGCCCTCGAACGGTATTTTTTGTTTATGTCTAGGTCCCATAGAAGCCGAGTTAGAAGGGGGCGTCGAAATGCCCCCCCGGCCCGAGGAAGGTGGCGCCGAGCACCGGCCCGGCGCGGGTTAATAATGGTTTTGTGACTTGCGTGCCTGCTGCCTAGTATCTGTTTTTTATGCTCCCTCCAGTCAGGTAAATACTTGTATTTGATCACAAAATAGCACCGATCCACCGGAAACCGAAAATTAAAAATTCATCATACTAGTAAATAGCAATAGTGATGTAAATTATGCGCTTAATAAATTTATTATGCAAGCAGTAGCCAGCAACTCAATTAGACATGCAAAAAATACGGAAGATGTTACATTGGAATGTAGAAGCAATGCTTCAGTACCTATCTTAGAGTATGGCTAAGATTCAGAAGTGATTCAACTTCATTAACAGAAAACTGATACAAAAGAACGATAGATTATACAATACGAAATCCCAAGATAATAAAAAAATCGTTTTGCAAATGTCTGCACTGATTAACTCACCAGTTACTGAGGTATATTCTGTATCGCGACATACTGGGGGGCTATTTATAGCTCGCCCTCCTCTGATCTCCGAAAACTACGACTCAATAGCTCTGCAACATTTGCCGAAGGAAACCTAATATTGTTAACCTCATGATCGCCGATGACGTCACAGGTCACGTCAGAGATTAAATGTTTGACCATGTCATCAAAGTCCGATTGATGGAATTGTCGCGCAAAAATGCGATTTTTAACGCATAAGCATTTGATAAAGCGGTATATTTCGTGTATCAGACACTTATAAGAACCATTTTCAGCTGTTGACGACCTTGGGTAAAGTTTAGGTCATCCGAGGTCACGAGGTCAAACTGCATATTACGGTCATTAGGAGTTGTAACAAATGTTGCTGAGTTCGTGTTTCGACTAGAATGCGAAAAATGACTTAAGAACATTGTTTGTTCCATATAGACAGAAGGAAAAAGCAAAGAATACAAATGCAATTTTTTATACATGGTAATGCTACAGTACAGAGGTGGTCGAATTTTGTCTTTGAAAGGTCACAAGTCAGTCATTTTTAAAAGATATCGACTTCAAACTTGCTACACATATGCATTGGCCTCGTTGCAATCATATGTATTCCATTTTTTACAATTCTGATTTTTAAAGAAAAAATCGTAAAAATGCGTTTTAATTTCTCAAAATTTTGAATTACCCCAAAAATCGGAAATCCGATGTGGCAGTTTTATAGCAAAGTATATTTATTATCTAACATTTTGTAAATGACAATTGAATTTATATTCAACTCCCCCCCCCCAGTAACTCCCGGGTTAAGATATGGTCGTTTTTCCTTATTGTACATTTATAATAGTTCCTAATCGACTAAGACATCAAATGGCCGACATTTGTTAATTCATTATTTTTGCGACGATATTTCAAAGACGTTCTAATGTTTTGCCTCTTTCCAGTCAACAATGGAACCAATATCACGTTCACCTTCATATCTGCCATGTTCCCCTTTACCTATCAGCAATCATTACCGATCAAGCATTTCCGCACCCTATAGTAATATATTTTATGCGTACATATATTGTATTTAGCCTTGCACGATGAATTAACGTGCCTAAGTTCGGCTTCGGCTAAGAAGCATTGCCGAATGTCGATTGTCGATGTCACATTGGATAAAGTCGCCATGTGCTGTCCGTTTGTTTCCCAGGCGAGGCTGAGTACATTGATGACCAGCCGGCGCTTCCTGGAGTACGGTGGGTTGTCCGTTTGTTTCTCAGGCGAGGCTGAGTACATTGATGACCAGCCGGCGCTTCCTGGAGAGCTGCACGGCTACTATGTACTCAGTACGGTGGTTGTCCGTTTTTCTCAGGCGAGCTGGAGACATGGATGACCAGCCGGCACTTTCCTGGGAGAGGCTCACGCCTACTATGTACTCAGTACGGTGGGCCAGCGCCAAGATCGGCAGCATCGACACCTCAAAGGCTCTGGTGAGTCCGCTGACTGCCTGAGAACTGACGCCGACACTTATTTTATTGTAATAAAATGCTGAGAACAGATGCTCAAAAGGTTTGCTTCACGAATATTGAGTGTAAGCCTGAATGTATCACATTTAAGACCAACACCTCAAAAATATTCTCCCTTGAAGGGATGTTGTCTGATTTTTGGCTGCTTTAGGATGCAAAAAAAATGAACTGTTAAACGAATTTATGCAATTCGTGTCTCAGCTGTTTCGCCAATATGTGTTGAATGTGCGAATATGTTACAGGCGATGGACGGTGTCCAGGGATTCTTCACTGCCAAAGATATCGCTGGCTCGAATGAGTTCATATCCTTGGATGTGTTCGTGCCTTCCCTCGGTGTTGATACCAAAGTGATCACACCGGAGCAGGTGAGGCTCGTTAATCGAATTTTAACCCCTAAACAAATATATAAAATGTAATTTAATTAGGAGTTTAGGTGTAAAATGAGTCAATCATAATGTGCGTTTCTATGTTCACATGTGGTTATTCAAGATATTCGTGATATTGCAGTATTGATCCAACTTCGTCTTTGATGATGCATAATATCATGCCACCAGTGGGGCCCCAATGCTAACTTTATATATTGTAATGTCATTATTACCATGCATGACGCCATAGGCCCAAATGTTAAAATTATAAATTATTGGTAGGGCCCTGGCCCTATCAGGCAAGGGCGGATCCAGGGGGGCAAAGGGGCCATGGCCCCCCCAAACCACCCAAAATCGGCGCAAATTTAGACAAACATTTTCCTGAGTTTGTTTCGTAGAACTAAGCAACTTTTACTAGAGAAAGTTTGTTTTAAATCAGTTATTGATACATAAGCAAGCGAATCCGATGAGTTTCAGAATTATGCGATAATTTTGGGATTTGCCCCCCCCCAACTGTCAAAATAACATTTTCTGGATCCCACCAGTGCTACCAGGGCCCTATAGAAAAACACACCCATGATGCCACCCTTTATGCCCAGGTGTTAATTGCTGCTTCTCGCAAGCAACTTTTATACTGAAAATCCTAAAAGTGGTTGAGCCTCCTGGTCTTTTTCAGTGTTGCGCGGCGATGCTGTGGCAATTTGCTGGCCAGCGATTGACTCGTGGTGCCGACACAAGGAGATAGCCCGCGCGCAAGGCCACTAGTCAAGGTCGGTATACACAGGTGGCATTACCAGTTTCTCACCATGCAAGGGACGCCTGGAGAACGCAGCGATGGCAGAAAACAGTTCTGTCTTCTGGTCGGCGAGCTCACACAGGAGATGCAGATTGGTATTGCTTAGGTTTAAGAAACATTTTTATATACATGGGTGTCGATTTATATAACTGTTGAGGGGGCCTTGCCCCCCCCCCCGATGTTGAGTTAACCCCCCTCAAATGGTACCTACCCTCGCCCCCCCTTCCACAATATTTTTGTCCGCTGGCGGATCCAAGAGGGAGCAAAATGGCCCAGCCTCCCACAACACCGAAAATCGGCAAACATTTGAACACATTTCATATTTCAAAAGAAAATCTAAGCAGATTTTACTTTGAAATATGTGTTTTCAACCTTCTCATGTACCTATAAAGAGGCGAAATGTGGTGACATAGATAACAGGAGACATTTTGTCTCCTGTTATCTGCGGTCTCCTGTTATCTATGGTGGTGAATATAATATACATGCGTGGTACTTTTTGGGGATTTGCTCTCCAAACCATTTTTTTTTGCTTTTCTGGACCCGCCCTTGTCTCTTGCCTCAGATTAGGTACATGAAACATACAGGTTGCATTCGCAGTGATCCATGGCAAAACCAAGCTTCTGATGATTTGTTTAGTTCTACAAACCGTAGACTTCCTAATGCCACCTTCGTTTCGTCGCACGAATAAACCGTGGTGAATATCGGCGGGCGGCGAAGCGATGCTTCTTTCCTATGTGATGTTTTTAGTTTTTCTTGCTCTTGCGATCTGGAGGCATTGACTTAAACGACATATTGTTAGCACCGATTTGAGTTTGGGCATGGAAATAGTCTCAGTGATGCATGACGCTCATGCAATTTCGCCTCGTACCCATGAAACATGAGTCATGACTGGTCACTGGAGCTTTTC
>VOPJ01012922.1:0-16256 GCA_014673585.1 Semibalanus balanoides | reverse complement strand
TATTGAGATAGGGCAAACTTCTCGTGCTCCGAGCCGCTCTTGTTTAGCGAGTTGGAGAAAACGAACTTCAGTATCGTTCTTCTGGGTCCATCAGGGCAAAAGAAAATCATAGGGCCGTTTTGCTTATTAAACAATTCATGTGAATATGACACACCCTACTGGGTATAGCATAACATCCCGAATTTATTGTCGGATTCTTTTCAATATGGTCCTAAATAATAGGTAGGGTCCATATCGAACGTTTGTGATTCTAACATTAATTTTGACCTTTGACATTGAAGTTTAAAATTGAGATCAAACGACGGGGTATAGCATAACGTCCCGAATTTATTGCCGGATCCTTTCCAAAATGGTCTCAACTTATAGCCAAGGTCAATATTTAACGTCCGTCACCCTAACCTCAATCATGGATGACAAATACCCTGGATTGGCCACTCAGCGACAAATGTGACGGACCAAACGACATACAGGAGACGGTTTGTTTATGTTAAATAGCGTCGAAACGCGGAAGTGCTTCAGCATGCTTTTTCCCTCTCAAGTACATTTTTTTACGCATATAAATATTGGTATATAGGAATCCTTGGAAAGTAACTGGTAAGGATCATTTGGTGGGAGTGCCGTTGCCCGTACATCATTGGTTATTCAAATAATATGGAAATGTGTAATGCCATTTCAATATGGGATCCAACAATACGAATACCTATTTGTTCATTTAACATTACCTTTGATGTAATTGTCAATCATACCTCGGAGAGCAATTTGTGTGAAAATAGTTTCAATCATAAGCTTTAGGACGGAAAAATATGAGCCATCAACTAAAAGTACCTTGTTTTACCCTTGCTCTGGCTGTGACCGACATATGACCTTTATTCGAATATTCTCGTATGCTTTCTGATTCGTCTCATGAAAGCTTTCTATTGCCCGCCTGCGCATCGCGCTGCAGCTTATTAGACGGCAAGATAAACCCCGAGGGGGACGTGTTCGGCTTTAGATGGGGTGGCGGAGCTCTCCTAGTATGCCGGAAGCTTCGCGTTCGACCGCTAGGTGACCACCATGGTCTCCTACATCAAAGGCGCCGACAGAGAGTGGCCAATCCAGGGTATTTCTCATCCATGCCTCAATTTGACCTTTGACCTTGGAGGTCAAAATCGAGGTCAAACGATGGGGTGCAGCATAACGTCCCGAATTTGTTATCCTATATTTTCCAAAATGGTTTCAAGTGAAAGCCAGGGTCCATATCTAACGTCCGTAGCCCTAACCTCAATTTTGACCTTTGACTTTGGAGGTCAAAGGTTTCTTTAAAATTGGTTGATAAGTTTAGGAAATAATGACGTTTTATTGACGTCATGCACGTGGAAAATGATAAATATTGAAAAATCGTACAAAATAGAGTTTTGCAACAAATTGCAAACAGAAAACGTCAAAGATATAAAATAGCATTGTCTTCCAAATGTCAATCCAAATTTTAAAATTTTGTATTTTTGACCCTCAAAACTAACAAAATGGGAAAAATCACTACAAAATTAAAATTTTCAGATGTTTAAAAACAAAAACGGAATAAATGTGGGAAAACTGAGTATGTGAAGTACTCAAACAAAATTTTCAAAGCAATATCTCTTATTTTGGCGGATTGATGGCTTCCTAAGTGTAAGAAACTCATGACGTCATTTGTAAATTATTTGTTTTGACTTTTTGGACCAGATACAAGCAAACAAATACTTTTTTTGTATTTCTGAGACAAAACTGATCTAGCAACATTTTTTCGTGTTTGCATTAATCTAGTTCTAATTTTGAGATTTTCTTATCACTATTCTGGACGTGATCGAGTCGAGGGTGCTAATGCTAATCGCCCATAGCAATTATCTTTTAAGGTGACGATTTCAGTGACCTAAGAGGTTATCAACCCAGACCCAGATCTACCCAGACATTAAAATCGATACATGGTCAGGTAGCTAATTCAACGACCATCAACTAGACGTTAACCAAATCATTTTATTTTCATAACATTAATAATGACGACGGACAGAGCTCGCTATTTTTGGATGTTGCCGATTTTTGGTCATTTACTCCCAGCCAACAATTGACTTGAGCACTGATCGGGCACAATGGTTTAATCCCATTGTGCCCGATCAGTGCCCAAGTTAATTGTTGGCTGGGCTTGACCTGGAAGATCACCCGTTGGCCTGAAACCTAAAATTAGGCACCGTTAGATTCCTCACATGTCAGGCAACATGCTGGCTTTTACCGCGTTGCTCATGTTGCTTGGTTTCGAAGTTAAAGGAGATAGTTCACCTTGGATTGTTTTTTTCAAACACGATGTATTATATTTTGAAATACAACTTCTTTTTATATTGTCAAAAATAGCCATACATCGCGCCGATTAAGGACAGAAGGACGTACATCATTAATTTTATCAAAACTATATGCGTACTCCGCAACGTCAAACTAAAGAATCAAATGGCTCAGTCAATCAGATTCGAGAGTAGTCGCGTAAGATTACTTGTATAGCCTCCCGATGGCCCACATTCTTGACATTCTTTGTTGATGGCCCACATTCCTTCGACAAAAAGTGAAATATATTNTTAACGATAACAATTGCAGAACAAATAGACATTTAAGCATTTAGCTGCTCACCCACCTCACAACTAAACGACAGAACCAAGAACAGTAGATACTGTTTTGCAGGAAAACATTGGAATGATACATAAAGCACATTTACGACTGCGCGCGGGATGGGGCACGGTGAAGAATGTCACTGGTTTTGCATGTTTTTTATCATGACTGTTTGCTGGTCGGCGGTCTCGTCTTGTCCCCTCTGGCGGTGAGAAAACCAGTTGCAGATGAGACCGTGACTATGGTTTCCCCGCCCCCCAGCGCAACAGCAGCCTCTGTCACCATCTTCACAGCACATTTCACCGCCACCGCACGCACCGTATTGAAGGCCTCGAATTGAAGCGTTGCGCTGAGGAGGTTCATCAGTTTCCTGTCACGGAGCACAGATGTGAGTGGCTATTCACTCACCAGATCACTTGAACAGCTCGGTGATGCCAGTCGCAGCATAGTTAATTGAAAACGTAAACGGGCGGACTCCTTGCTAATTCCTCTTCCAATACACGGGCGCCATATAGCCTATCCGTTGATACTAGTTCATCTTCCAGCACGGAAAGATGACTCGCACAGTCTGGGCAAGCTCATACCCACCCTACTAAGCCACAATAGCCAGCGGCACCGCCTCAAGCTGCGCCCAGTAAGCGTTGCGCTGCAAGAAGGGCCGGATCATGTCTTGGAGATTGGATAGCAGCAAAACGGATGCGAGACCCATAGCAGCTTGCAAGTACTTACATGCCAGTTGCTGGGCACTTGTCACGCAGCCGCTGTGCCTACGGATGCAAAATCACGGGGCCCCCAGGGTATGTAGTAGCCTATCAAGTACTGGATGATCACCGATCTGGCAAATGCTCTCTGTGGGCATTATTTGGGACGATGTACAGATGGAAAGGTCACGCTGCCAGTGTATTACGTCATTGTCAGTGCATGGAAGAACCAGCCGAGGGAAGTCCGTCCCGCAACACTTCCTAGTTAATTCCGCTTCCAGTCATCAACTATGTCTGCCGACCAGTGCAGGCACTGAGGCTGTTAAACTGGAGACGGATTCTGGCTGAGTGAGCAGGCCACGTTCTCAGCTCCGTAGACGAGGAAGCTGACGAACCTAGCAGCACGCCGCTTCAGGTCGAGGCCTTCTCGGTGCAAGGCGGTGGCTGCGGAGTGCGCGGAAGTGTGACATAGGCTGCGGGTGCTGTGTGGCCGAGGAGGCAAGCGTCACGACTCACGGTCTCATTTGCCGCTGGCTCTGTCACCGCCAGCAGGAGCGATATGCGACCACCGACGAGCAAACAGTCATGATTAAAAGCATGCAAAACCAGTCACATTTGTAACCGTACGCCATCCCGCGCCGTTGTATATGTGTATCATTTCCTGCTAAATAGTACTGTTTTTAGTTCTGTCGTTGCGTGTCGTTAGTTGGTAGGTGAGCAGCTAAAAGTCATATCTGGCTATTTGTTCTGCAACTTAGTCCAGGGACGTAGCCAAGGGGGGGGGGGCACGGGGGCCATGGCCCCCCCTGAGCGAAATAAATTCCACTAGAAGAATGAGATTCCTCTGAGAAACGCACGCCTTCCCGCCCGTCGTCCGAGCAACATATGGCTGAGAACAAATTGATTTCACACTAATTAGATGATATTTTGGAGCCAAAAATGTGATTTTTTTTCCGAGCGTGGCCCCCTCGCTGAGCAAAATCCTTGGCTATGCCTGACTTAGTCGTTCAACATCAGCTAGCTTTTAGGAACGCTTTGATTCTCAAAATAGGCTTTTGGTGATCAGATTCGGATGAATGTTAAGAATTCTCGGCAAGCAAGTTAATTGGATGTTGATAAGTGATGCAAGCTATTGATATGTCCCAAGAGGCCAGATTTCAAATGATCAATAAAGTATGTTTTAAATAATGATATATGTTCATAGCAATCCGCTCTACATATTTATAGTTGACTGCATGGTGCGTGACCAAATGACAAACTTTCACACTTTGCGTACATACATAAATCTGATAGGTATTCTACTTCTCGGTAGCACTGATGATTATAAACAGTTTAATTGATAATATGCGAATATTATTTGGGCTCTAGATGTGTGTGCAAAGTGCTGTGATTATAGTCAGTCTTCGTTATGTGATTCTCATGCGATGGAGAGCCGCAGTGGTCCCTCAGAATGAATGTATGTACGTTAATGGCATACATCCACCACCAGGGCGGCGCTGATGTCTTAACCGTATTAGGAAGGGCAAACTTCTTCTGCCCGAAGCCGACTCTTGGTGTTTAGCGATTGGAGAAAAACGAACTGTCAGTATCGTTTCTGGTCCTCCAGGCAAAAGAAAATCATAGGCCGTTTCGCTTTCTTAAAAATTCATGTGATATTTTGACAACACCTACAGTCTATATCTCTTCTGATTAAAATAATATATCGTATGTATTTCCATCAGGAGTAAACGGGAAAACGTATGATGCATAATTATGTGAGATAAAGCAAAAGAAACTCATTCGCCTCTTAAGTTATGCATAACATGATTTGGACGCTAATGTGGCTGTCATATGTTTGCTTAAAACAATCCAATTTGATTTGATTTGCATCAATTTGAAGAACAAAATCGACATAGCGGTGGGCGATAAACAAGCGAAATCGTCTATCGACTTTTTCCTGTTTGTTGTGACAAATATTGCTTCCTAGAGCCGCTTTTGTTCCCGTTATTGGCCACAAATAAGGCAATTTCTCATCGTGATATAATACTAAAGCGCTGGCTCTCAGACCAAACACCGGCCATAACAGCGCTTTGTAGTGGCCTGCGCCTCATTTTGCTCGCATGAGAGGCTTCTCGACAAACAGCTATTGGAAACATATTGTAGCCGCCGGGGCAGCAGCTGCAGTGAGAATTCCAGCACTAATCAAAACCGTGAGGCTAAACAAGTGCTAACAATGGTCAAAACGCCGCTTTCAAACGGTGGCGGAACAAACGGCTACACCACATTGAGTCTCACTGGTGGAGCTAGGAGTCTAGGACGGTTTACCAGAATAGCATCCCCGCTCGCCTCTGGACAGGTACATGATCTCTACAGGCACGTGTCGCCTGTCACCAGCTCATCTGGGTCGCGGCAATCATCGGGTTGTCCGCCGGGCCGGGGGTGTTGTCCATGGGGTGAGGCGGACTCATTGACCAGCACGAGCGAAGGGCAGGGGGAGGGGAGAGGTGGTGTGTGTGGGGGGCGAGGCCTAGTCACGCGGCCGAGCGCGAGCAGAGGGGACTAGAGGAGATAGAGAGAGAGAGAGTATCACGGCCCGGCACGAGCAGAGGGAAGGGGAGGAGAGAGGGGAGGTCAGTCTCACGGCCCGGCACGAGCGGAGGGGAGGTGGCTGGGGGGGGCGAGGCCGAATCCCGCGACCCAGCGTGAGCATAGAGGAGAAGGGCAGTGGGGAGGAGAGAGAGAGAGAGGAGAGAGGAGGGTCAGTCTCACAGCCCGGCACGGGCAGAGGGGAGGAGAGGAAAGGGGAGAGGTTCGACGACGCGGTCCAACCAGAACAGAGGGGAGGGAAGGGAGGGGGCGGGTCATCAGGTGCAGGCCGCCTGACGACAGCCAATCAGCACCGATGAGGCATCACTGCGCGGGCAAAACGGACCAATGCAATGGTCGCCCTGTCTCCCGCCGGCTGTGACAGATGCCGACAAAGATGGAGCCCGTGAGATCGCGTCCGCTACAGGCTACAGACCAATGACGCATTGCGTTTCTTCGTGTCATTAATTGTCGTACACAAGTAGGTAAGCAGTCAAGTCGCACCGCTGGCAGGTATCATTTGTATGTAAATCCTTTGCTTCGATCGTACCCGAAATTTCAGCATTTTATCATGATCCTTGTTCTTTTGCATAAGTACGGGCCTTCGTGAAGCACATAGCAATATGACATAATGACTAATGAGCCTTTGCATTAAGAATACGCATTAAACATTATAACATAGCATGCCATGCCCGAGTTAAAGGGATAGTGCCACCTCGCAGGCCAATATCGAGTTTCTGGTGTGTACTTACCTATCGGTAGATTAAGCGTGTCCGATTCACCTACAGAATCTGGTTCTCGAAACACCCGCCATTAGTTCAAAAAATGCATCAGGACCTACAATGATTGGCAATCATTCGTAAAATTAGAGTCGCCTCCTCACTATTTTGAATAACTTCTTTGCAGACTATAATTTTCTTTTGAATACCGATTGCAAACTCAACATCGCCATTCCATGCGTAGGTACGCAATTAATTATATTATCAACCATCATAGGCTTTTTAGTTTTTGCATTACCAAAACAGCAAGAATGGCTATGGCTCGACTTTGGGCGTAAAAGTTAAGTGATGTTACCTTTTAACACAGAAAGACTTTTAAAGGTCAAGATTCGGCGAATTCGTACGCTTTGACTTTGGGCGCGCTACTTGGGCACGGAACAGTTGCGCCAAAACAGGATGAGAGCAGCCATCTTTAATTTAGTACTAAGCACAGCTGGGACCAACGTTTTTGAGTCAGAAATAAATAAAACAAAATTGCCGATACATTACATTAGGGCAAGTTTGAGCAAGAGCATACATGATTGCAGGGGCGATGTCTTCTGAAAATGATTGGTAGGGCTCCAATGATAACTTGATAGATTTTAAAGTCATTCTTACCATGCAACGCCATACGCCTAATGTTGAAATGTGAAATTATTGGTAGGGCTTTGGCCCGACCGGGCTTATAGAAAACGACACCCATGCATGATTGATACTCTTCACTATTCATTTAAGTTGCTTCTTAGAAATCCTACGGAGGTCGGAGGTGGCACTATCCTTTACTGTGACGCCAAGTAATGCGATCAGGGGCGCAGCCAGACTTTTGAGAAGGGAGGGCGGCATCCCCCCGAGAAAAGTGACGCGAAAAAATATCACCCCGGATTTAGGCCACTATATTTTGCATGGCCCCTACAAAATCGCAAACAGGGACGTCGCCGATAATTTTTTAGTGTGAAAGTCGGCCCAATGGAAGGGGGCACGTGCCCCTGTGCCCCTGGCTGCGCCCTTGAATGCGATGCGATACAGACATGCTTTACAGCAAATCAAATATAATGTCTACATAGAATCGCATTTATAATCATTGTAGCACACACGATGAGATGAGGCAAACAATCGGATGTTATACCGGGCTGTAACAAGCGACAACCAATTCACCCTCTGAACCAAGCAACATATGGCCAATTTTACCACCAGCTGATTGCCGCGACCCCGATCCTGTCAGAATGGATCTCTCTCACACGTTTCAGCCACTCATCCGATACCTTTCAATTTGTCGCTTTACGAGACGACCGGCACTAAACTTGACATACAAGCTGTAAAGTCCCGGCGTGTGAGCATTGCCACGTGGGATACCTAGGCGGCGAATAGTCTAACGGCGGAAATGGCGCAGCAGCGTGTCACCATTGCGGCGATATTGGCGCAGAGCGCTGCCATGTCTCAGCTGCCGCTCTTCTCGTCATTCACTCGGCTAACAAATGAAGGTCGAAGGTTTGATATCATGACGTAAAGGGCTGATCCACACTAAGATGATTTAATTTGGTCTATCCGGCATATTTCCATAAAAATCGTTTTAATGTGCCATCATTACTGATTAGTGAAGAGTCTCACAAGCAGTCGAGAGAAGAGGAGAACGCTGATGCTCGGCGACTCTGCTTTATCTATCAGATCGAGACAAGACACGAATTTAATCCATAACCATACGCACTTCTCCCTGCATCAACCCTGGCGTTTTGCTTTGTTGTTCTCTGAATGGAGAGTTCTTTGATGAACTGATACAGCACGAATCTCTGAATCCAAATAGATAATGCATTTAGCCGAGTTCTTCTCTTGTCATGCCTCTATAGAGTATAGACGGACCGGACGGTATACAATATGCATTGATCTTCATGCGAATACAAGCGATTCTGCTACAAGACACAACTAATTGTGTGTACCCGGATTTAAATCAGCATCAAACCTGCATTTGTCTTACAAATACAATCGATATTTTGCGATGACATACTGACAAAGATATTACTTTTTTTGTTGAAAAAAAAAACGATACTACGGGGCCTTTGGTAGGTATGAAGCTCTCGCCTCTCAGTTCGCTGCGATCAGTGGGTGTTTCGCAGCGATAGCGGTATTGATGAGCACCGCCGTTAATGTCCAGGGCACACAAGCGTGAATAGCTGTCCGGGCCTGACCGGGCCTGTCCGTCCGTCCGTCAGCCCCGCCTACCCCGCCTACCCCGCCTACCCCCGCCTTCCCCCGCCTTCCCCGCCTTTCCCCGGACCTTTCCCCCGCCTTCCCCCGCCTTCCCCCGCCTTCCCCGCCTTCCTCCGCCTACCCTGCCTTTCTCGCCCTACCCCAACCTTACCCCCCGCCTTTCCCCCGCCCTGGCGTCTATCTCCATGGCGTAACGACCACTGGGTACACTGGGTACACTGTACCCAGTAAAATTAAAAGACCAAAATTGGACTGCGGTACTGTACCCAGTAAAAATTGAAGACTTCAACATGAATTTGTTTAGATTCAAATGTACAAAGAAGTCAATTGGGATGCACAAGTCGAAACTTTTTCTTATTTTCAAATATAAAAATACAAATCAAGGAAACCTTTAAATTAAGTAACATTCGGGCGTAGTTGCATTCACTTAGCATTGATAAAGAATGTGCTGGATTAATATTTCAAAAATGTAAAGACTTTAGACTGTTAACAATTTTTAAACATAGCCATGTTCATTGTTCATAGATGCGGGCTTACAATGGCTTGCGGCTCGACTATTTGGCCATATTGTGCCAGAGAGGACCCAATACAATATACGATATTTTTATAGAATGACATGTGATTTATGATGATCTGTATATTAGAGGTGCAGCATGTAAATAATATATTTATCTCAAATAAGCAGCCATGGGCCATATGGTGGATATTTGAGGCGACAGTATGTAGTTTTCCTTACGTTTCCGCTACAAAAACAGATCAAGAAGCAAGGACGCAGGAACTGGGGAGGGGGGCAGCTGCCCCAGCTGCCTTCACAACTTTTTTAGCGGGGTTGCCGCCTCCCAATTTTTGGGCGAATATTTTCCAATGCCTTGTCATCTGCATTCCGCAGCATGCCACTGAGCTTTACAAATAACCATATCAAGGTTAAAAATGTTTTTGAGGAAAATATTTCTGACTTTGTGGAATCAGTAATTTCAGTCATCTTTTCAGTCGCACTTGAGATCTTTCAGTAATTTTAATTGCTAAAATTTGATTTGTTGATATTTTAATTAATCTGGTGGTGGTGGCGTCGCCGTCGTTGTCACCGTTCGCGGTTCACGCTCAAGCTGGTCCAGAACCATTTGACAGCTTAGATTGATGACGTTACCAAAATCAGTGCTTAGCGCCTCGTGATCGTGATCAAAATTGGAATCGCGATTGCTATTGTTTTTGCAATCGCTATACATGTATAGGATCCTTGACCCTTGACCCGGCGGAGCGCCTCGTCATTTGTTTTCCTGAGCCGCAGCGAAGCGAGTGGTGCGCGTTCTACGTGAATATGCCGGCAGACTCACTGAGCCAGCAAACCAACGTTAGTTAGAAGGCTCCGCTTGATTCGCTGGCTTAGGAAAAAAAATGACGAAGTGATTAGTGATTCACCGAATCGGAGGTTTAGCTCATATACAAGCACCTATAGTGAATAACTGCTGATTACGGTCATTGGGCGTTGTAATACATGCTTATCGGTCCGTTTATTGTCTAGAGCGCGAATGATGACCGTATTAGAACAATGTTGGTTTGGTTTCATACAGCTCGAAGAATAAGGTAGAAACGGAAATGCATGTGTTATGCATAGTAATTAGTAATGCCGTGGAAAGTGGTCGATTTTTATCTTTGAAAGGTCACAAGTCAGTCAGTTTTACTGGCATCCACTATATATCACCTAAAAATATGGCAAACATATACATCGAACAAGTTTGTATCATACATGTTCCGTTTTTAAACATCTGAAAACTTCTAAAAATAAGATCTTTAGTCCTAAAATAATAAGGAAAAAACGCGAGACAACGGTTTAATAGCCGAGTCTATTGCCAGTCAAATCAAGTCACAATAAAGCAGTATAGTAAACGCAGCGGTGTCGATTTTTCCAAAACAATTAGGGGGCCGAACAGAGGATGAGCAAGGGGGCATACCTACATCAGCGCCATGGTTTCACCATAACGACTGAAAATAACACATTTACCTTTTTAAAGAATATAAAATAATTAGTACAAAGTAGTTTGTTTTCGATAACTTCTTGATGTAAAAATAAGCATTGACATGGGGTTTGGCCTTCTGTAGGACGCCTAATATCAAAGCTTATGGCAGGCCTCCAAACCGACCAAAGGTGACCCTGCTGCCACCGGAGCCGTGGCGCCCCGGTATGGCGCAACTATAACAACATGAGCTTTGATATAGGCTGTGCAATTGACCATCAGGCATTAGGAGATGCGGACAGCCTATCAGTTTCCAATGATGCAGCTGTATACAATAGAGTTGAAATGTAATACAAAGTCAAATAGAAAATGGTATAAAAAAGCTCAGCACTAGCAAAATTATGTGTCTTATTTGTTATTTTCTTCATTTTTTGGAGGGCGTATTTTTAGGACAGGACTAAGATAGTGTACAGAAGTGCTACCCAGTAGTCAGTAAGGTGTACCCAGTAACTTTGTAGTCAGTCAGTAAGTGTACCCAGTAACTTTGAGATCGTGGTTACGCCCCTGTCTATCTCACTGCCTACAGGCCGTGTGTCCGCCGGGTGTTGGTGGCTTCACCTCATCAGAGCTGAATCAGGCGAGTTTCTCCCTACTGCACGACCCTCCCCTCCCCACCACCACCACGTGTGTGAGAGAAAGAGAGGCCAAGTGATGTATAATTAACATCCTGAGAGAGGAGGACAGGGCCACGTGATCCGCGGTCAATGTGATCTCTCCAGAGTCCAGGCCAGCACTGGCACAGGAGCATCAGCATCAGCACCATCGGCAGAGGAGCGTCAGCATCAGCACCATCGGCAGAGGAGCGTCAGCAGCACCATCGGCAGAGGAGCGTCAGCATCAGCACCATCGGCAGAGGAGCGTCAGCAGCTGGCTACTGGCTACAGCAGCCTATTGGATAGGAAATGGAGTTTATGTCTGTACTGAAGCCCATCGTACGCTCGATAAGACCCATGTCTGTACCGAAGTTTGTACCGGACGGAGATGGGACTTTTTATGTTGGCGTTATTATTTCGCTTCGACCTCTGGAGCTGGAGATGGTTGCAGGGGGAAATGGGCGTATTCACGCATCAATGCGTGCAACGCACATTTACTCAGCGCACGTTCATAGTTTCAGCTTCGGAAGATGACAGCGTCACCTCTTCCAACCGACAAGGGACAATGGCAGAGAGAAGGTAACCATTTGCGCTCGTGTGTGACAGCGGTCGGCGGAGTACACTGGAAGGATAAGCGGTAAGTACAGGGCGGTACGTCTGCTTGGTGTTAGCGATTCAACGGCAGGATTGTTTGTCGTGTTACACGCGAACGGCCGCACGGAGCATTGCAACAATGGGAGATTACAATTAGAGGTCGATGACGACAGATGACAACGGCGGCATAGAGACAGCGACATCAAGGTCATTGAAGTTCAGGTGAGAAGTGTCTCCAGCCGTCCTCATCTCTCCTCCCACCCCTTCCCCTTGCAGCCACCGTCTTGTGTTACTCACGTTCGAATACTGCTCAATTGAATTGGGTTTATTGGTAGTCGCCACCCCTATTAGTCAGCTGACGTTATCTGGGCTAGATTACCGAGCCGGGAAACTAAAGGTGACGACGCCGGCCAGCTGGGACCGGGGTCGCATCGAGCCAAAACGATGCTAAATACTCAATATCCCACCAACTATGAGCCTCATGACAAGTGATATACGTATGACCATTGACCATTGCCAACAATTGCAGCGTCGTGCTAATGTGCTTCAGAAATTGATTGATGACGTATCATCGCTACCAAATAATGCATGATATTATGTAGCAGGCGACTGACGATGCCTCTTCAAGATGTGCTCCGTGTCACTTACCTTCCCGCTAACAGCTTATCTTAGGGGCGGATCTAGGGGGTGGCCGCAGGGGCCGCGGCCCTCCCCCGCCAGAACGCCAAAAGGGCGCCCCACGGGCTGTCCGTCGCCGGGCGCCGCCAGGCGCCCGGTGAAGGACAGCCCGTGAGCAATCAGCGTGCCTATTCTGACTACAGGGCGCCCCTCAGACCACTTTGGTGCCCACATTGCTGTCATGGCGGCCCTGGATTGTTGGAAAGCGCCCCTAAATTGGCCTGCGACCCCTCCTAAAAAATCCTGGATCCGCTATTGGCCTATCTGCCCTTGTGTAAGCTCCGGAGGCCAGTTAAGGTATTGATTATTATTGCTCAGCAGTCGTTAGTAGTTAGCTTAATAATATGGAAGAAGGTTATACATGCATGGATCTTCCCGCAGATGCATTTAAAAGTGATTTGATATCATATTCATGACTGCCAGCTGACGAAGCTCGCAAAGGTCATGCGTCACTTCTCCAAAGTTTAATAACAGGTGTCATGGCATCAATCAAAACTATCTTCTAACAAGTTCGACAGCTGAACTCTACAGCTGGTCTTATATCATTTCTTGATATCCTTCTCAACTCCTTCACCTTCCTCTCCGCCTCAATTTCTGATGCCTCCCTCCCCATCTCAGCCCACCCCACACCACACTGACCTTGTCATTGGCCGCAGGCTCCTCGCTGGCCGCGGTTTTCTTCTGTCCCAGCAGTCGGTCCGTCTCCTGGTCCGTGTCTGGCTCCTCTGCCAATGGAACAACAATGGTCAGGCCGAGCTGTCATCACAACAACAGAGGTCAGACCCAACTGGACACAGCTGACAAAAAGGCTGAACCCAGCTGGGACTCTAGAACTTGGTATTAACAATTATAATTGCTTAAACGCACAAACTCAATACAGAAATATGTATTTATCCAAGTGATCACCGACAGGGTCACTCCTACTAACAGGCGAAGTCAAGAAGACGCGGACATCAGACAGTATAGTTACAAGATAACATAACAATTAATACAATTAAATATAACATATACTTTGCAATATCAGAACAACAACTATACATACAAATTTGATTTTACCGATAAGCGACAAAAATATGAATATAAAACAAAATAAAATTTGATACTATGTAAATGTTAAATATACGCTCGTGAAATACACCATAAGTGCTAAAGAGTGCTAAAGAGATGCAACGTAAGTTAATACACGGGCTTTAAAAGTACCAGAACGTCTGTAAAACGTAGGTCTCTGGAACGCTGCTTAAAAAGTGAAACTATTTTCTAAATTACTATCGGTTTTAAAAGCCAGTCAATATGATTCACATATATGGCACTCATTTATTAACAAAAGTAATAACTACCAAACAAACCGTCATTACGGAGGCCGAAAATCATAGTGCCTGTCAAAGGCGCCGATCCAAAACGATCTTGGCACTATGTTACGCCTTCAGAGTAAAAGTACCTAAGTAATGACCAAACACATCTAATGCCCAAAAATAATTTGTGACATGTCGAGTGTCGACCTTAAGGATATTTTACGCTAGTTGACGTGGCATGCTCGTTCCATTGAGAACGATGACGTCATTAAAGCGAGCCGGTCAGGCGGCTACTAAGCTGTGACGCAAATAGTGCCAGCTGACGCGGCTTTAGAAGGGTGTCGGGCGATATGTGAAGGTCAAGGAATAGTGATGAGCATGATATTAATGATAATGAGAAGAAATATGATGTTTAACGTAATATATGATAAATATATATTTATATATAATAATAATAATAATAATAATAATAATAATCATAGTATATAGTAAAGTAAGTATCTAGTAAAGTTCGTATAGCGTTAAAAATAATCAAACCTTCGCTTAGAATGGGTTTTAGGGATCAGAGTCTTGTGCTACACAGGCCCTGACCTGTTGCATGCATCCTGGTCCTTACCGACCCGGGTCGTGCAAATCCCGTTCACTGACAGAAGTTCAAATTAAAAGTTATTTTTGTCATAATACACCGGCTCCGTTTTTCCCACCGTCCGACATTATCAGGCTTCGCCTGAGGCTAACCGCAAGCCATCCAAGTCGTGGGCAAATAACACGAGTCGGGGTGTGTGAACTCGTATCGACTGGAAATATCCCGTCTGCCTTGCTGTACAGGCGGGGTATTTCTGGGCGCGTGTTTGAAAAATAGACCTACGGCGGGTTATCATTATGGGCGTCGGAGTCGGCGGGGGCGGGAGGGGACGGCGGGAAGCGTCCCCCAACATTTTTGGATTTTAACATTATGTCTATAGGCGCTGCATGGAAATAATAAATAATTGACTTCAGATTGTCTTCGTTCCTCCGACTTTCGAAAAGTGACAGACAGCACCCTTAGTTATCAATAATATCAATAATTGCTGTTGTAATGCAAGTTTAAATTAATAACTCGTTTTTCACGCATAAGTTGACACGTTAAACAAATCGTTCCACTAGATCTTATGGAAGAAGACGAGCCACTTCAGATGATAAGTTGTATCTGAAACAATTTGCTAAGCAGTGTGGCAAACTATATTTAAGTGAACTTTCTTAAATTAAAATGCCACGCGTTTTCTTTCACTTTAAGGTTCACTCTACCAGTATAGCGAGAGGAGCGTTTTCGCTACCAATAACGTTGCGTTTACTTGCCGTGTATCACTGGCGTTGCATTTACCTGCCATTTACCTTGTCTAGTTACCCTGATTTACCTGCCTGCCGCAACAGCATGACAGAGCTCGTACAAATGATCATCACACCACACATTGACGCTCAAGCTCGGTGAGCACCAATGAAACGCTTACAATGTTCAGCCAGTGACGTCATAAGTCAGTAGTCGCGGTATGACGTCACATAGTGCAGTGCTCTCGTCACTATGTGCTCACAACTCAGATAACTCAGCACTTGGCAGTGGGGGAATGAGGGTCAGTTCAACAACGTAAGCCTGTCCACCAGCGGTGTCAACTTATGAAAATGATTAGGTGGGCCCTAATGCTAATTTTATTGATTTTAACTTCATTTTTACCATGCAACGCCATAGGCCTAACGTTAAAATTTGAAATCATTGGGGGGAGGCGGGCCCCCAATAGTATACAAATCAACACCGGTGCTGTCCACTCACCGTCCGAAAATGACTCATAGCAGATATACAGTCCGTACAGCATACTGGATTCCCGCAACTCCTCACTACCAGTGCCAGAAGTAGCCGACGAACGGAAGGCCACCGAGACACTAGACCAGCACCAGGCGTCACGTCGGCTGCCCCTCAGACACACACCGGGGGCCACACGGAGCACCTCACGGTCAGCAGGCCAGCGGCCGCACCACTGGTAACCCAGCGGACACCGTCCGAAGCTCGGACGGTGGCACCTGCGGCGCGTGTGCGACACCTACGGCGCGGACAGGAGCCGGACAGTGTCTCGGCCCCACCGCGCCGCCGCCGCCGCCGCCGCCGCCGATGGTGCCAGTCGGTGCACCGGCTGTGAAGGTCGTATCGTGACCAGTAAGCGGTCCTCCTTCTCTATTCTTCCCCTCTCTTCAGTGGGCGGTCCTCTCT
>VOPJ01012921.1:0-26449 GCA_014673585.1 Semibalanus balanoides | reverse complement strand
GACCGTCACCCGCCGCTGGGATGTCCTGGGGTACCGCCGCTGACTGAGCTGGGGGTCGTCTCCATCGTATCTTCCGAACCAATGAGTGGATCAGCGGTATTTTCCAGTGGGCTTGGGTAGTTCAGACGGAGTGAGTGAGGCCGCGAAGCGGCCTCACTAACGTAGTCTTACAGATGGGCCCAAATCCGACTTCGTCGTGGCTTGCTTGCTTGCTTGCTTGCTCGCTCGCTCGCTGCTTGCTTGCGGGGTTCAGGGATAGCTACCGTTTCACTCACTGATTTATGCAAAAAGTATACACTGATAACTGGCCGTAAAATAACACATGGTATAGGCTACGCGAAAATATTTAACACAACTGAAGAAACTCTCACCCGTTGTTTTATAGCCTTGCTCTCACCATCCATAGATAAAACAACTGAATATCAGTTGCAGGATAAGCACGTGCTTTGACTTCGAATTCACCTCGCAGGTGAGAATCAGAATAAAATAACTAAGTGCCACAGAAAGGTGCAGGTAAAGTATTGCTTTACTATGCAGTCAAACAACAATGCTTATCAGTTGCCGGACACAAATGAAATAACTCGCTCCGTCTGCTTCATGCCATGCATGCCTTACTAGTAAGACAAACAATTTGAAAGATCATCTTTGTATCAGGTCAACGGCACAGATGATGTACACTGTACAGTCTGTCTAATATATATTGCTTCCTGCAACTGATATTCCTTTTTAAACTCATCTAACTTATTGTCTGTGTGCATGAAGGACAGATTTAGGGGAGCATGTGGTATCTACCTAGGTAGGTACCACATGTTCCCTTATATCAGTCCTTCGCGTACACAGTATGAGTTCTAGAAACTGAAAAAGGGAAGATACATATTAGACAGACTGTACGTTGTCTGATGAGCTTTATATCTCTTATAAGCTCCTGCGAAGCGCTTATTGTGCTCTTAAAACCCCTTCATTTAGGGAAGACCTCAGGATATATTAAGACAAGACTGTAAATGTGGTTTGGATCCGTTTGTTGCCATCTACTTAAAAATAACGTAAAAGTTAAAAGTTAAATCGTTGATCAAAGATAAGCAGTAAGCTCACAACAATGCACTCAAAAACATGATATTTCGCATCTGTTGTTTTATCAGCAGAAGGATTGCCGATGAAACCTCAGAGGTGAAATTGTGTTTTATAATATTTTTGTTGGCCCACAATACGTACAATTTTGTATTGTGAAGTAATGATTTTGTAACATGAATTATGTCAAATCAAAATAATAATAGAAGTCTGTGCTATCTTTGATTCATCGCTTCACCAAGACCAAATTTGTTATCAGATCTTATGAAAACGCCAGCGATGGCCAAACCGCAGAGGCTGTAGTGAATGTGGTCTGCCTCAACCCTCCGATTCGGAGAAGAGATATACAGGAGTGGCCACTCCCCGGCTTTCCATTTGCTGTCGGCGACAGCGCAGTGCTGCCATATTCGCTTGGCCGATGTCTTTCAGAAAGGAAAAGCCGCTCGGCCGCCCGCTCTTGGCCGGGACCCTATACGAGACCCATTCATACGTTAAAATGTGATTTGGGCTCGCTTTTGTTTTGATTTTAATATCTATATGTGCTATTTCAAATAAAACTCTAGCCGGTCAAATAGCATGTAGCATCTAGCTTATCGCCGCTTTTTTCCCTTCTGGCTTCTTTAGATGCCATGCTGTCGCCAAAAGCGAGTGGCACCTCCTGTATATCCTTTCTCCGTGCCCACTGCCCTCCAATGACTTTTGATCGAGAACAATATAAATTAAATTCCATGCTCAACACGACCCCAACGTGGGTGTTTGACTCCGACTTCGATTTGGCTCCGACTTCCGATTGGCTCCGACTCCGACTCGATTGACTTCCGACTCCGATTGGCTCCGACTCCGATTACCGCTTGACTCGACTCCGATTGGCTCCGACTCCGAACTCCGATTGGCTTCCGATCCGATTGGCTTCCGACTACCGATTGGCTCGCGACCCGATTGACTCCGACTCCGATTGACTCCGACTCCGACCTAAGACTCCGATTGGCGCCGTATCAAATTTGGGGCGAGTCGTAATAACCGTCTGAGGAGCTGTCATGGGCTCCAGTCTCTGAAGCCAAACTTGAATATTAATCAGGCATGTTCTCTTCATGTTAAATGACACGTGACAGCTGCATTGCATGCAGGAGTGTATGACTGCGATTCCGTGCTCTCAATAAGTCATTGTTTAGTAACCGAGCTAGAAGTGTGGTGAAAAACTGTCTTTGAAGGAAACTGTTCACCTTCTTAATGGGGTTTTGAGTTTAGAGAGCCAATTTGTACTCCATGCTCGACAATCAGGGACGTAGCCAAGGGGGGACACGGGGGCCATGCCCCCCCCCCCCCCTGAGCGAATAAATTCACACTAGAAGAATGAGATTCTCTGAAACCGACCCTACCTCCCCCCCCTCTCCGGTCGCAACATATGGCTGAGGAACAAAATATGATTTTCACACTAGATAAATGAATTTTAGGAGCAAAATGTGATTTTTTCCGACGTGCCCCCCCCCCCTGAGCAAAATCCTGGCTACGTGCCTGTCGACAATTGATTTCAGAAGCTTTCACATCTTCATAGAAGCCCCTTAATTAGTTTAAATTTGCTTACCGGAGTCCTAGAAGCTGAAACCAGTCATGTGCAATAAAAGAACCACGTATGTCAATCATATACGTGGTTCTTCCTTTGCATATCAGTATGCATCATGACTTCGATCGCTGATTGGCTGATTTGTTGCCCATATATCCGGGGCTTTTTATGTACACTCTCTGGCACGTAGTCTCTGATCACGACGCCTCGCTAATATCTGCTCAGCCGCCGGCGTGGCGCGGTGGCCCCTTGTCAGAGACTGTCGTACCTAGGTGCCAGGCGGAGCCAGAACAACCACTGGTGTTATATGACGTCACGTGACATACAAAGAGAAAGTCACTTTTGTCTGCACAGATATCCATCTATGGTCTAAACCAAAGTCATATTCGTAGTTTTGAGCTCAAGATGCTTACTGACATCGCTCACGAGGAGTTGTTGACACTGGTCTATAGAGCATAATTTTCTGGATTGAACCATGACTTCGTTTCTCCATATTCACCCTAGCCGCTGAGATATTCCAAAGACTCCAGGAGCGTTATGGAATCGCACAGTTCTCGGGTAGACTCCAGAGGGCTTCCTCTGCTAGAAGCATTGCTAATATCGATTAAACTGCTAGCACATCGTTAGCGTCGGCCGGTAGCGATGCGACAAAACAGCTCGTTCGCGCTGACAGCAGCGGCCGAACAGTACCTACCGTCTGTCCTACTCGCAGCGCTTGTTAATTTCTTCGAGGAAGATATCACTTTAGAGCTACGAAACTTGCTCATTATAAAGTGCACAGCGACAAGTACATGCTGTGTACAACTTGTCTCTATCTTGCATTACTGTGATTGGTTTGTATTTGGTAATTACCGTAATTCTTACGGTTAGATAGTGTCTTAGGCGCGCCGCTTTACATAACATCTTCTTCCCTCTGATTATAGTGACGATAGTTTTATCGATAATGAAACACAAAATATATAAATGAACATAAGTGAAAATTCAACCAAAGGGGCTCCACATGTGATGCTTTTCGTATCCAACAGTTAAACCAATAGCTTCTTACCGTAATAAAAATAGTTTTGGCATTCAAAAACAGTAGGCACACTGTGCCTACTGTTTGTGTGCCTACCGTGCATAAAAACTGATGGATCCCTCCGGAGGTATTTTCTTCAATTATAATTGTGGCTCGAAAGTGCCAAGTTAATGTCTGAATCCTGCACAAAGTTACCAGCATTACGTTAGACAGTACAGTCCAGTTGCTAGTTTTAGGCAACGATATTTTATATATATATATATATTATATATATACTATAATATATATATATATATATGGTTATATATATATATTATAATGTAATTATATATATATATATGTATATATATATATATATATAGTATATAGTATATATATATATATATACTATATATATTATTAGTGTAGGCATTATTTTCTGAGTCGTGTCCTGAAATATTTACTTTGCCGGACCGTGTTCCATATTGAGCGTTACATGTTTGATATCCTGCCCGTTTGATATCCTTTTGATGTCGTTGTCCTCCAAGGTACGGACATCGTCGGACACTCTGGGGAGGACTACCGGATCGAGTTCGTACACAGCGACCGGCCTTCCCAAAGACAACAAGCAGCGACCTGCAGGAGCTGAAGGTAAGTTCGCCGTGTCGGCCTCCTAAGGACACCAAGCAGCGACTGCAGGTGCTGAAGGTAAGATTCGCAGTGATCGGCCTCCTAAGGACCACCTAAAGCAGCGACTGCAGGTGCTGAAGGTAGGTTCGCAAGTGATCGCCTCCAGGGACACCAAAGCACGACTGCAGGTGCTGAAGGTAAGGTTCGCAGTTGATCGGCCTCCTAAGGAACACCAGAAAGCGACTGCAGGTGCTGAAGGTAGGTTTGCAGATGGGGGGGGAGGGGGTGATCGGCCTCTAAGGACAGCAAAAGCAGCGAACTGCGGTCTGAAGGTAAGGCTCACAGTGATCGGACCTCCTAAGGACACCAAGCACGACTGTCAGGTGCTGTAAGGTTAAGGTTTTGCAGTGATCGGCCTCCTAAGGACAAACAAGCAGCGACTGCAGGTGCTGAACGTAGGTTCGCGTGATGGGCCTCCTAAGGACACAAAGCAGCGACTGCAGGTGCTGAAAAGGTAAGGTTCCGCAAGTGATCGGCTCACCTAAGGACACCAAGCAGCGACTGCAGATGCTGAAGGTAAGGCTCACACTCCTCTGACGTCAGACCAGTACGTCTGACGGTGGTGGCGCAGACCGTGACCTATCTATAGGCAGCAGACATTGCTTCCATGAAGATGGCTGGGCAGTGAATGGCCGCGATCGCTTCAGAGGCGTATTACTGCGTAGAACAGTTGTGTCGGGAGCTGAACTCTGCGGGCTGGCGGGAGCTGGACTCTGCAATAACTCAACACAGCGGCACGGCCGGCCGGCCTGCAGCTGCCGGCGGCGGCCGCCTCGTGCGCAGTGGTCTCGGCGAGAACTGCCGGCCGGCCAGCGCTGTCCCTTCTCCGTGTCACCCTCCCTCAGTCATTCCCGGCACGACTGCGATCGGCCGTTCAGCTCAGCTCAGACGAGCGTGGCTGAACCGACTGGACGGCCACACTGCCCGCTCCGTCAATAGTCCGGCTCACTCCTCCGGGCTGTCGTGGCCTGGCACGTCATTCTTCCTGTCACGCTTCAGGCCTGGTTAGCCGCAGAACCCGACCCCGCTGGTCGTCGGTAGTACTGCACCGAACGCAGCCGTGCGTGTGAGCGCCGCCGGTATTACTTTCTTCTGTGGCACCCCGCGTTCATGTGACGCAGATGCTGGATCGATTCCATTAGTGAATACCCACAGACGTGAAGTATCGGACAGCGTTATGAAGCTGATCGATTTCATCGGCTACGACTCTGACTCCGTGCAATCTCATCTACTCCGACTGACTCTGGATCGGCTTCGCAGCACTTGGTCATCGCTGTGGAGTCAAAGTTTATCGACTCGTGCTCCCAAGTGTGCAAAGCAAATCGGCTCCATCCCTAATTCTGACTCTGTACAAATTACCGATGTCTGCAATGGTGGGTATCTGTAAGGTATGGAAATAATGTTACCTGAAGCAACAACTTTTGTTGGTACCTTCGTGTCTCACCGGTGTAGCCAGGATTTGGCCAAGCGGATCCCGAATGATTTTGAGGGGTCCCTTGGCGCTGAGAGAGGCCCCAACGGGGAGGCGAAGAGCACTACCAATAATGCAGTTTTTGCTGGGCCGTCGCATCTGTAAAACATCAATTAGGTCATTGTTGTTCAAAATATTATTGTTTAGCAACACATCGTGGCGCAGTGAAACAGCCTTTGCCTCGGCCGGATTTTGGTCCCACTCTGACCTTCAGATGGCCCACTCTGACTTCCTGTGGGCCTTTTCTGACCTGGAGCCCAGGCGGGCCCTTTGGGCAATCATGGGATCCAAGCAGGGCTGCGTAGTCGATCGGTTTTCAGGTAAAAGTGACTCGTACTCCAACTCTCTCGAGTCGACTCCGACTCCGAAGAAGAGCCTGGCACTTAACCCGCGCTTTACTGGGGTATATTCTGTAACGTGAGTTACTGGGTGGGGCTATTTATAGCCCCCTCTGATCTCCGGAACCACTGGACTGATCTTAAAAATTCAAATAACATTAGATAGCCCTGTTAAATTTTTCGAGGGAAACATAATATTGTTAACCTCAGGGTCGCCGATGATGTCACAGGTCACGTCAAAGACAAAATGTTTGACCGTGTCATCAAAGTCCGGTGGATGGAATCGTCGCGCAAAAATGCGATATTAAACGCATTATCAGTAGATAAATCGGTATGATTCGTATATCTAACACTTTTAATTACCATTCTAAGCTGTTTTTTACCCTGGGTCAGGTCAAGGTCATACGAGGTCACGAGGTCAAACTGCAAATTACGGTCATTAGGAGTTGTAACACATGTATATGGGTTCGTTTTTCGACTAGAACGCGAAAAATGATATTGGAGCATTGTTTTGTTCATGCAAATAGAAGTAAAAGGGGAAAAACGGAAATGCAATTTGTATGCATGGTTATGCTGTAGAGGTGGTCGAATTTTGGATTTCAAAGGTTGTAAGTCAGTCATTTTTGAAGATATCGACTTCAAACTTGCTACACATATTAATTTAATTCTTCTAAATCACATATATATTTTTTTGAAAATGCTGTTTTTTATTAAATTTGTAAAAGCAGAAAAAAGTATTGGATTTCTCAATTTTTTTCATCTTTTTATTCATTTTTTTATCATTTTCATTTCATTCAAATTTCAAAAAAAGATCTCTCTAAAAAAAATTAAAAAAATAGCTCCGATCTGGGGCGGCTGCACGCGCCACCCGCGCTGCGGTAGCTGGCTGCGCTATGGGCACTCTCTGCTGTCACAACAAATATATATATATATATATATATATATATATATAATTGTGGCTCATATAATTGTGAATTGAGCCTTTCGCGGGCCAGGTCTTCACTAGCTAGTCAAAACTCCGAAGTAATATCAAAATTAAACTCTTAGGACTTTCGTCGTTAACAACTTCCTCGTGACCCGAAACCACCCGGAAGGCCGAAACTTCTTCTAAAAGGGGCCAACTAGTACTTTGTCGAAGTTAGAGTTCTTACAGTTAGTTAGAAGTTACTCGAAGTTATTACTACCTGCGAAGTTTCGGGGAAATTAAACTTTGTCTTCTTAAAGGGGCCAGTCCTGTGTCGAAACTACTTAACGTAGCGAGTTTATTCTTCAGCCCAAACCCATTTTTTCTATCTGCTCTACAAATATGCTATCTTAGTTCAAAACCACACGCTAAAGGTGAACTATTTCCTTTAACGCCTAGCCGACCTCGGTGTAGTGAAATGCATGAGCGGGCTTAATGAAATTCATTGCTGAATGATGAATGAGGTGACTGAAATTGATGAAAGGCTGTGCCGTGGAAGCTGGCTCTGACCAGTCGGCGTGAGTGATGGACAGGAAAAGTTTTCTGTAAAAAGATTCATAGACTTCTTCATACCTCCAGGTATGGAGAAGTCTATGATAGATGAAAAAACGTCCGCCTTAAAATACCGTATCGTATGCACTATGACATTCACGAATATGCTAATTCGAAGGAGCATGATATTTTTCCTATCCGTCTTATGTGAGGTTGATAGTAAATCCTAACTGAAGGTCAAGAGAAAACATTAAACAATCATTGTACAAAGGCATTTTATTTTATCTCTGTCACTCCTACATAGTGTCAGTTTGTCACGAATGTGTATTTATTCATAACACAGGTGGGGCATTCCATGATAGATCGACCAAGCCATAACACCCTACATCTCATATTTCGATTAAACTGCGCGATGGGGGTTATCTGGGCCTTAGATTCACGCTGTTAAATTTTCAGCCTCATCTGTCAAATGGCTTTCAAGTTCAGGCATTATTCGATTTTGTTCAAACCTTTATTTTTTAGCGGGCGATATTCCCCATCTAAATTATGGGAGTCATATAAACCTATATATTGTAATCATCATCATAACCCATAGGTAAATGCTATATAACATTTTAAATTCCAAAATTTTGACATTTTAAAACGTGGTTTTAAGTAAAATCACGTTCTTTATAATGTGGCCACTTACAATTATGATATTTCTCCTTGCCAGGATTGTCTTCAGTATACAAGTCTTCTATAGTAAAAAATATTGGATATATACTATTTCTCTAAATATTGTATTTATATTTTTGAATTTGGAAAAATAATGGTCACCAGCACATATTTGATAATAACTTTGCACGTAAAATGAAAAATCTAACTTTGCACGTTTTTCGAGTTATAGCCTCAGGCATCTTCTCGATGTTTCGGAAACCTCGAATTTTCACTGTGCGATATCTCCCATCTAAATAATATGTGCTATATAACATATGTATCATCATAATTTTGTAAGCGATAGCATAATTTGAGATTATATTCTTAGTGCATCAGAAAATTATTTTGACAATGGTCAAATCATGCGAGTTTTTTGTGGCCATTTAAAATTCGGATTTTCTGCAAATCATCTATTGCATATGTGTAATCAAGCCAGGTCATTTGAAAAATAGACTAGGTAACGTGACCTTCAGACCATTGGGCGACCTGCATGGGTCGTATAATGCATCATGAATGCAGCTCGACGAGGCAAATATTATTATGTTGGGAGACGCTCTCTAGCATAATTACGTGCAAGTTATTACTAAAAACGTGCTGTTTATTTTTCCAAATACCAAAATATTAATAAAGTATTTAGAGAAAAACCTATCTCCGATTTTTTTTTACATTCGAAGACATTAACATGGAACTCAACCTTGGCGTGGATAAAAATTCGAATTTTAAAATGCACAATATAAAACCATCCCAACGCCTTAAACGCGCAATAACGAGCGAGATCCGAAAATCCGCATCATTTATTCACCCGCCCAACGGAGTTCGTTTTTGTGCAAAGCATGCTTTTATTGTTTCGTTAATGTGGTGTTTTTCCGTCGGCAACTAGAATCTGACACTAAATGATACTTTGAACTAAATAGTTTTGTGCGTTATTTTTAATTTGCAATTATAACTCTAATGTGTAGCAAAATTCTTTTGGGTGGGTATTAGATGATTTTGATTGCGCTTTACAGCCGCATCATTTTTATCGTCTAGCACCCTTTGGTTTTGAAGCTACGACGGTTTAATTAAGGAAATATTATAAAATCGTCAATTAAAATATTACATACAGACTTTAACAGTGAAATATTGCATGCAAACCTAAATTTTTGAATACATTTTAGAGACGGTACATTGGGCTACAGAGTGGTGTTTGTTTCATCGTTTCACGTCCATAGGTGCTGAGCACTGATTTAAATTGTGAAGACGTCATAAAACTATGAATTTGCGCTTGTATATGCCAGTAACTTTGCATCGTGGCAACGCGCTGCTGATCGACATCATAGTGCATACGCGGGCGATTGGTTTCTGCTACGCATCTGTGCTTGAACCTGGCTGTGCGACTTTTGGTTGCCGATATACTAGGTCCGTTATTGCAACGATGTTTTTGTAGGGTTTATTTGTGGACGGACAGGGTGCACGTCGCACGGCTGCGTGTGACCCAGAGATCGACCTGTGCAAAATTGCTAGTGGTGTGGTCTCCAGCCCTCTACACAAAAATTTTTGCTTAAATAGGTCCAGCCGTTTCTCACTACAGCAGGGTAATACTTTTTGTACACCCTGACGCGGCACGTGTCACGCGCCATGCTACCCATCACATGAGAAAAAAGAAATTCAATAATCTATGATGTATTGCATTGGGCCTATCAGATGCGCAGACCCAGTGGGGCGCACGCCGGGGGGTCATAAGTCAGCTGACCCCCCCGAAATTTATGAGGGCCCGCATTAACAGGAGCCGTATCTGGCCATGCTTAGCAGGAGGCTCGTCTTGAATGGCCTGATCTGAGGCAGAAGGCCCGGTGCTGGCAAAAAGCTTGATATGGCCCGGTGCACCGATGAGGCCCGGTCCTTGCATAATATGCATATTTATTGATGCGACCCGTTCTGTAGGAGGCCCGGTCTTGGTCAGGCCGATCGAGATCAGGGCCCGGTGGCTGACAGAGGCGTTGGCATGGGCCCGGCAATCAACAGGACCGTCTCTTTGCTATATATTGATATTGGGCCTCTTTCTGGTGGCCCGGTTTTGATCAGGTCAGATCGAGGCAGGGCCACGGAGCTGGCTAAGGGGTGATATGGCGTCAGGACGAGGGACTACACAACAAAGGTCCGCTCCTGCCAAATTATTTGCTACGGCCCCTTCCTGAAGACGCCCGTTCTGGTAGAGCCCGATCGAGACCAGGGCCCAGTGCTGGCAGAGCTGGTATGGGCTAGTCAGGACGAGGTCCGGCACAACAAGGCCCGGTCCTCAGGCTCGCGAGGATTTTGAGTGGGGGGGGGGTCGCTCGGCTGCAAATGACGACAAAATATACCCCCTTTTTAAATGCGTGTATTTAAGCTTTGCAACATTTTAACTGTCGTTTTCGTTTTAGTGTTGTTATTTAAGGCAAAATTGTTACGTGTCGCCTGATAAAATCCAGAATATAAGCCGGTGGGCCTTGTAGAGGACAAGAAGCTAAAAATACTATGCATATATTTCAGCGTTACAACGAACCGAAGACGAGGACGAGGACTTTGTTATGATGATAGCCATCGATGTGACGCCGTGAAGCGTCGTGAAAACTGTACTTAAAGGAAATTGAAAGTGAAATTTTAATTTAAGAACCAGACCGTGAGTGGATCTAAGCCTCAGTTTACCTCTTCTCTTGGTTGCACATCTCGCTATGTTGAAAAATATTTAAATGAAGGTAGTTGTTCATATACATTGCTCGGATAGATGAATCACGATGGCCGGTGACAGTCGGCGGTAAAAAGCAACTGGTAACAGTGCTAATAATTTGAAAGCAGTAACCATTTATACATTAACTTTTACAAATTTATATCATCTAATTTGCAAAAAAAAAACAGGGATACCTATATTTTATTCATACTCTGAAAATAAGAAAGAATGATGAACCATATACAACCTTTCTAGATTAAGATTAGTAACACAATAATTTGCAAACCATTCCCAAAGTCGAATCTTCAACCTGGGACAGAGCTCTAGACAAAATAGAGTGGTCAATTTACATTTTTTACATAATAGTAGAGCCTATTATTCCTCGCCAGTGCAAGGAATAATAGTAGACCCTATTATTCCTCACCGAAAAACGGATACTTGTAGCGTCCGTTTTTTCGGGATTAACTCGCTTAGTTATCAACTGAATGCGATGCAACTTGCATTACCCTACTTTTAAGCAATTTAATACATAGACACACAAAATCCTTCATGACCGATGATCTATGACCTGTTNCTTTTTTGGTCTCTGGTAGTTTCTAGTACATTTTGTGACGCTTATCTATTTTTTTGACAGCTTGGGATCCACTTCGCACAATGATATGTTTCACTCGGGTCAATGCTCTTTCATGCTCTTTCACAGGTCTACCGAGATGCGGCGAGGTCACTGACCTCCGATGACCTGAAATGAACTTTTTATTCTAGTAGTTTTAAGACATTATGTAACGCTGATTTAAATTTTAGAATCCATTTTGCACAAGTGTATGTTCATTCACAATTTTAGCTCGATTATATTTTCATTTACAAAAATGCACGATTTGGATGACAATTCCGGGTCATTGACATGACCTCAGAGGTTCACCTTATGACTCAATAAATTTAAAATTTGACTATCAAACAGCTTTCTCTCATTACAAGCAACACGATTCGTGTTTGAATCTGAAGCTCTTAGCTCAATTAGGAACAAAACGCCAGGGAGCGTCCGGCGTACCTCCCCTCCTCTGCGACCTGCACCGTCACGTTAGGTATCGTGCGTCTTTGGGACAGCAAAACCCAGCACACTAAACGCTAAATTATAAAATAATCAACCTTTATAACTAACCTTACCTGCCTCACTAACCTAGTCACACGGGTGGAGTTTCCATTCAAAATGTGTGGGGCAACTGCCCCACCAACTTTGAGTTTGGCCCCACCAACTTTTGTCAGATTTGAAGATTTCCTTACATTGAAATCGTCATTTTTCCCTTTAGCTATGCACAAATGTCAGGTTTAAATGTTTCCTGACGTTAAAAAATCAGTTTTTCATCTTAATTATACAAAACATTAAGTCACCATGACATTTTGCCCCACCAACTTTTTCTGAAAAGCTCCACCCGTGCCCAGTCATGTACTGCACCGTGTTGTGAAATATTTTCTATAATAATACTATAATAGTTAAATGTACTGTACAGGTACCATATTTATGTGCTGTGGTTGGCTGTCCCGAGACGCTTCATAGGTATCAGACGTTGCACGGTAGAGGGTTAAATGGCTACCACTAAGGATGCTGCAAGTTCAGATCACTGGCGGATCCAGGGGGGCATCAGGGGCCAATGCCCCCCCCCAAGCGCGCTGAATTCGGCAAACAAATTACACATTTCCTGATGTAGAAGGAGATCTACGCAGCTTTTACCGAGGAAAGTTTATATTATAACGTCTCTTGCTAGCTAAGCATAAGGGAGCGAAATCCGATGACTATTTTCTTTTTAATTTTGATGAACTTTTTTGGGGTGATGCCCTCCCCATGGCGCAAAAAAATAAATCCTAGATCCGTCAATGGTTCATATAGGAATGTACCATATACCTATCTGCTATCTCCTATCACTAAGCAACTAGCAAGGTTAGTTGGGTTTTCAATTATTACATTTTTCTTAAAAAAGAGCCTGATGTCTATGATTCTTTGATCTGTCCAGGACCGGCAAGTTTTTACGACTACCAATGTAAATTATACTATATGACTATGACCGTGCTGATACTGGCGTAACCACAAACGACATCCCTCATTTATGTCGCTTTTTAGTGCTTCGGGCATCGACCATGTTTAGGATTAAATTCCCTCGTTTTACTTTCGTAGCAGCGGTGTGGTTCGGGAGGGAAACGAAAAAAGTTGATCGTAATCTGAACTAGGCCCATTTTCATTTCGCATTTTTCATATTTAAATCTTGAATTTTAATACGACATACCTACGGCCTACATGAAAACTGGAATCAAGCTTCGCATAAAAAAGTGGTGTGGGGCGTAGTTCGATCGCCATAAAAAGTGAGGGGGTCACCCCCCGGTTTTCAAAAGTGGGGGGGGGGTCGCGACACCCCCCCCCCCCGACCCCCCGTCGGCGACGCCCCTGGGCCTAACCAAGATTGGGCCCCTACCAGAAACGGGCCCGCATCAAGAACATACAAGAACCGGGCCCTCGTCCTGACTGGGCCCCCAAATCACGCCTTTGTCAGAACCGGCTGCCTCGATCAGGCCTGGGCAAGACCGGGCCCCTGCCAGGTATGGGCCAGAATACGGGTCTTGTTTATGTGCGCCCCTCATAAATTTAGGAAGGGGAGTCAACTGACCTTTTGAACTCCTCCCCGCTGCGTGCGCCACTGTCAACTTGCCCCGGGATACTCCCGCTACTTGCTGTGTCAGTGGTACCTAAATACAGGGGCGTCACCACTCGCCACCGGAGAGGATCGCTCCGGCCAGAGTCCCCCCCCCCCCACCCCCCACCCCCAGATTCGCAGGATTCTAGCATTAACCCAATGGGGCTGGCACCCAAACCCATGGCTGCTCCCCCTCCACACTCAAATTTTTGTGGCGACGCCACTGCCTAGATATGACTTGTTGACGAAGTAAACGTATTTTCCGCTTCTAAAAAATAATAATACATGCGCATTACAGCTAAGTTGTAGTGGCATGGCTGTTAATTAACCACAGTCCACACAGGCACATACATTTTGTCCAGGGGAGGGGGCGCCACGAAAGAGCCCTTTTACCGAGCGTTGAAAGGGTCAAACCAAACGAATGGAAAGACACGTTACAAGCATGGATAACGCAATGTGGAAAGTATGGCATGGACCATATACCATTTGTTTGGAGCAGGAGTTAATAAACGGAGCATCTGCCAAGGGCCATTTTAACTTTTATACTAACGACATCAGCTTGGAATCAGCTATACCAATTAGGAATATTTTCTAGAGCCGATCCCTGGAACCCTGTAAGGAATTGCGCCGCGGAGCGGTGCGATTTTTTACAATCTTATGTCCTGGATAGTGGATTTGCATATTTTCCTTTATGACGTCGTTTCTTTTCGTTTAAGAGTTTGGTACAAAAGTGGTAAATCGTAAAGCGAACTATTTTACCCAATTCTATAGGAAAGTAGCAACATGTAAGCACATCATAATGCGCCGCGAAATGGTGCGAATTTATAATTTTGTTTTAACCCGCATACAAATAAATATGTAGGTATTGCGATTGCGCCGCAGAGCGGCGCGACAATTTTGCCTTGTTTTCCCTTGATAACTGTATTTTTGCTGTTGAAGGTGCTTGCGGTCTTACGTTGTGCACCTACTAATTGAGGTGCTTGCAAATTGAGGGCAGTGTCATGTGCTCAAAGTTGGGGGACAAAAGACACTCTATCCCCTCAACTTCGAAGTAGGGGAGACATGTTACCCCGTCCCACGGTGGCGGAGCCCATGGATATAGGTACCAGACATATGTGCGGATCCCAAACACGATTCCAGTAAAGAATCTTTATCCAAGATCTACTGAGATCATAGGACCAGTTTATAAATATCGAGGATTCACCAGGATCAGGACTGCAGATAGTTAACATTTTTCAAGGGATTCTTTGGAATCACAGGGGTAAAAATCGGAAATTTAGTGTCGAGGCGTGGTCCACCTACCCCCATTTTTGCTCGACCTAAAAATATCCTCGGATCTGTACCGATCTCAGGGGGTCCCTAATCGGAGGTTGGGGGGCAAGCCTGCCCCCCGTCACGACGCCACTGCCACCAATTGACTACGTGTCCCTGGTATTTGTAATATCAGTCGTACCTACCCTTTGTATAATTTAAAGTGCCGCGAATGGTGCTCAAATATATCATTTATACAGTCTAGGGCAGCCCTAGACGGCTGATAAAAGGGGAACTTGCATCAAGCATGTAGTCGAGACTCGAGGTTCGTGACCAGGAGGGGGGTAACCGTAGTGTTGTGTAGGTGTAATGTGATGGTTAGCCGTTTATTTACTAGCAGTAATATCATACTACGAGTAGCAGTGTAGGATATTCTTTTATCTTTCAAAAAATGTTCTTATCCTACATATAGTAGGATTTTCCGAAAGAAAGGGCTGCCAGAAAATTGTCACATTAGCTGCCTTCAATGAATCATACCAATGGTAATTTACGTAAAATAACACCTGTACAGCATATTATCGGCCGCAAGTGCGAGCGCAAAATGTGGGTCAAAGGACATTGCTACTCCCAGCCAAACGGTGGGGCAAGCCCCACGTCCCCTGCCTGCCGCCTGACTAATAGTCAGTCAGTGTCAGTAGTCATTTATGGTAGCAGTCACCTATAATGACCTGGACATACAGTCTAATATTTAAACCTTGTGTATGGAAAAGACAACACTGATGATTTTGCGCGCAAAAGCGGCGCATACTAACTTTGCTTGATTTTTGGAGTATGGAATAACTCAAGGCCTAAAAAATGGAAATGTTGATATATCATGTTCACTGTCATGCCCCGAAAGGCACCAATGCAGCCACTCATCAGATTCTTCCACCGCAAGATATAATTTGTAAAATTCGCTGGCCAGTGGCACCATTTTTTGTTCCAATAAAATTATAACAGCTTTGTCTGCAGCTGATTATCAGTTTCAAAAAACCACGGTCTCAATAGAATTTCCAGCAATGAACCACATGTATTCAACGCCAATGAAGCGAGGCCATATGGTTCGTTTCAGAAACCAAAAATAATCAACCATAACATCGTTGACAGCGAATAAATTTATCTGGACGAATGATATTAATTATGCGTTTTTTATGCTCATTTTTATTACCATTAAAGCCGGCAATCCCTGGATTACCAAGTAGCAAAGACTCGTGCGGTGTTGATGTGCTGTGATGTTTTATTACGTTTCTCCCTACAGCTCTCACGTCAGTTCGCGCCGGACCGCCGCGGCTGGGAGGCTTTGATGTGAACTGTATGTTTGATGTGAAGTTCTCCCTCAGCTTCACGTCAAGTTCGGCCGGACGCCGCGGCTGATGGATGGATGTGACTGTGATGTTTGATCCTGCACGTTCTCCCTCAGCTTCACGTCAGTCGGGCCGGACCGCGCGGCTGATGGTGTTGATGTGATGTGATGTTTCTTTGTGTGGGACGTTCTCCCTCGCCTGTTCACGTCAGTCGGGCCGGACCGCCGCGCGCTGATGGGTGATGTGACTGTGATGTTTTGATTGACGATTTCCTCAGCCTTCACTCAAGCTCGCGGCCGGACCGCCGTGGCTCATGGTGAAGTGTAGACTGTGATGTTTGGATGTGAATTCTCCCTCAGCTTCACCGTCAGTCGGGCCGGACGCCGCGGCTGATGTCTGTGATGTGACTGTGCATGTTTGATTGACGTTCTCCCTCAGCCTTCACGTCAGTCGGGCCGGACCGCCGCGGCTGATGGTGTGATGTGACCGTGATGTTTGATGTGACGTTCTCCCTCAGTCTTCACGTCAGTCGGGCCGGACCGCCACGACTCGTGGTGTGATGTGACAGTGATGTTTGATCTGACGTTCTCCCTCAGCCTTCACGTCAGCCGGGCCGGACCGCCGAGGCTGGTGGTCAGCTCTGACTCTCGGATCACCCTGATCCCGCTGGACCGCTGCTACACGGACATCATCACCATCTGCAGGTGGGTCAGCAGGCAGCTGTCACATAGCTGTCACATCGCTGTCACATAGCCTGTCACATAGCTGGCCAGTGCTGAGAATGAACGTCAGCGGAACACTCACTGCCAGCCCTCACACATAACAGCACTATTGCGAGCTAGTAAACGTCCAACAGTGTGGTGTGTGTTGACAGCCCGTCTTGCTGTGTTGACGGCCCATCTCACGCTGTGTTGACGGCTCGTCTCACGCTGTGTTGACGGCCCGTCTCTCGCTGTGTTGACGGCCCGTCTCTGGCTGTGTTGACGGCCCGTCTTTGGCTGTGTTGACGGCCCGTCTCACGCTGTGTTGACGGCCCGTCTCACGCTGTGGTTGACGGCCCGTCTCTGGCTGCTTGCAGTGAAATGTGTGCGCTGAGGAATCCGTACTGCGCCTGAACCAGGCGACGGATGGCGCTGCTCGCTGTCCGGTCCGAGGATTCCATCACCCGCTCAGAGTGTACAGAAGATGGCCCACTGGCGTTCTCCACGGGTCCACAAGCGTGATTAGACGGTGCTGGGGCGGAGCAGCCCCAGTGTTGTCCTGGTTGTAGTTAGGACAGGGGCTGGAGGGTCCCCCAGTGTTTCTGGAGTGAGTCAGACAGGGGCTCCTGGTCCCATGTGAGTCGGACAGGGGCTCCTTGTCCTGTGTGAGTCGGACAGGGGCTCCCGGTCCCATGTGAGTCGGACAGGGGCTCCCGGTCCCATGTGAGTCGGACAGGGGCTCCCGGTCCCATGTGAGTCGGACAGGGGCCCGGCTGCCTCGACACCACCTGTCTGTTTGTCGGTGCTGCACGCAGTGAAATCCAATGCAACTATGCCCCCTTGCCCCTGATACCGGAGGTGAGGGCTATAGTAATTGCATTGGATTCCACTGCGTGCAGCAACGAAAAATACGCCGGTGGTGTCGAGGAAGTGGACGGAACATATGCACGTGACTGTACATACATCTAATCTAACTAACTATTTAAAGAAAGTCTGTCCTTCTGTCTGTCCGTTTGTCATGCAACCTTTTCTTTAAACGTAGGTATCATAAGTACGAAAAGTTATGTAGTTTCGTCACATTAGCATTGAAAAGTATCTACGAAATCATTTTGCAGATCGAATGACAACATGTGTGTATATTGTTCTGCTCTCTACAGTTCCCAACATCAAACCGTCCTCCCACAAGTAAAGATAATGTCTGACTGTGTTAGAAAAAAAACATGACAACTTCCACCGATAATACCGCCGTCCGCCCTCTGATGAGCGGAACTTGAACTATATGCAACCAGCGAGACACGGGTTGCGGTTTGTACACACCAAAGTCACCTATATAAAATATTAACTCAATGCGCACACCAGCGACACCTATAGCACGGAGAAGGGGTTTAGCAGTTAACGTAACAAATATAGCCGTTCGCACCGAATTGAAAACAAACCACGATCCCTTGACGGGTGAGTACCTCGGTAATCTGACAAATAAAAAACGTAAAAATGCCGTCTGTATGCATAGATCGTCCAGCGGAGCGGACGGGTTAGCACTAGTAGTACCTACCTATATGCCTACAATACACGGCAGACAGGCTGAGCGGCGTAACTTCAGCCAGCCCTGAGTCGGATCTGAAATAAAACACAACTCCATGCCTTTCAATGAGTATTGGGAAAGTATGACGGATAGTGCTGCATCCTACACAATGTGCTGCATCCTACACAATGTCTAACAGTGCGCTGACCTGGCCTGACAGGACCGGCGGCGATAGACCGTCTGCAATCGGGCCGCAGGAACCGTCAGTCGGACTTTGGCCGGCACCAGCCGCTGCTGTTTCAGTCAGAGGTGGGCCGGCAGCGACAAGACCGACCTTCATCTGGGTACCCAGCACGGCCCATCGGTCACGGCGCAGGTCAGTGGTCACAGGTCAGGACAGTGGTCAGTGGTCAGAGGTCAGGTCAGTGGTCACAGGTCAGTGGTCACAGGTCAGTGGTCACAGGTCAGTGGTCACAGGTCAGGACAGTGGTCAGTGGTCAGTGGTCAGAGGTCGGGTCAGTGGTCAGAGGTCAGGTCAGTGGTCAGGTCAGGTCAGGTCAGTGGTCAGAGATCAGGTCAGTCAGAGATTAAGTCAGTGGTCAGAGGTCAGAGTAGTGGTCAAAAGTCAGGTAAGTGGTCAGTGGTCAGAGGTCAGGTCAGTGGTCAGAGGTCAGTGGTCAGTGGTCAGAGGTCAGGTCAGTGGTCAGAGGTCAGGTCAGTGGTCAGAGGTCAGGTCAGTGGTCAGGTCAGTGGTCAGGTCAGTGGTCAGAGGTCAGGTCAGTCAGATATTAAGTCAGTGGTCAGAGGTCAGAGTAGTGGTCAAAAGTCAGGTCAGTGGTCATGGTACAGAAGGTCAGGTCAGTGGTCAGGTCAGTGGTCAGGTCAGTGGTCAGTGTCAGTGATAGGTCAGTGTCAGCGTCCATGGTCAGTGGTCAGAGGTTAGGTCACAGTCAGGTCGGAAAGGTCAGAATCGAGTTCAAATCAGTGTTCAGAGGTGTCAGGTGACGCTGTTGGGTTGCCGTCAGTACCCGTGTGGCTGTGTCTGTGGGCAGGTCAGAGGGATCCGGCGGTGGGGGCGGCCCTGTTCGCTGCTGAGACACTGGCAGTGGCGGTGGCGGTGACGGCTGTTGGTTTGCCGTCAGTACCCGTGTGGCTGTGTCTGTGGGCAGGTCAGAGGGATCCGGCGGCGGGGGCGGCCCTGTTCGCTGCTGAGACACTGGGCAGTGGCGGTGGCGTGACGGCGTTGGTGCCGTCAGTACCCGTGTGGCTGTGTCTGTGGGCAGGCAGAGGGATCCGGCGGCGGGGCGGCCCTGTTCGCTGCTGAGACCTGGGCAGTGGCGGTGGCGTGACGCTGTTGGTTGCCGTTCAGTACCCGTGTGGCGTGTCTGTGGGCAGGTCAGAGGGATCCGGGGGCGGGGGCGCCCTGTTCGCTGCTGAGAACTCTGGCATTGTGGCAGGTGGCGGTGACGGGCTGTTTGGTTTGCCGCAGTACCACGTGTGGCTGTGTCCTGTGGGCAGGGTCAGAGGGATCCGGCGGCGGGGCGCTCTGTTCGCTGCCTGGAGACTCTGGGAGTGGCGGTGGCGTGACGCTGTGGTTTTCCGTCAGTACCCGTGTGTCTGTGTCTGTGGGCAGGTCAGAGGGATCCGCGGCGGCGGCGGGGGCGGCCCTGTTCGCTGCTGAGACACTGGCCAGTGCGGTGGCGTGAGGCTGTTGTGTTTGCCGTAGTACCCGGTGTGCTGTGTCTGGTGGCAGGTTCAGAAGGGATCCGGCGGCGGGGGCGGCCTGTTCGCTGCTGAGACACATGGCAGTGGCGGTGGCGGTGACGCTGTTGGTTTGCCGTCAGTACGAGCCTTGTGGCTGTGTCTGTGGGCAGGTCAGAGGGATCCGGCGGCGGGGGCGGCCCTGTTCGCTGCTGAGACTCTGGCAGTGGCGGTGGCGGTGACGGCCATCTCAGCCCTGCTGCTCGGCTTCACTGCCGGACACTGCTGCGCGCGCCACTGCCGCCGCGAGGACGTCAACCTGCCGTACGCCGACACCGACTACACCTATTTCGACCAGCGCCAGAACGCCGGCACACGGTGATCATATCACATGTGGCTTCGCATTGCCAGTGCCGTATAATTCAGAGTGACACATTAACATAATTAAGTCATAAGTGTTGACCATATACAAGTTACCCAGCTTGCTTCTGTTTTTAGATGTAAATTAGAATGACTATTTTGACTTGAGAGCGTGGCAAGAAAGAATATTCTGTCTCATCAATGCAATATTGAGTCACATTGGACATGGACAGCGGTGCCCACTGTGTCTCGTATGGAGCCATCTGTCACCACAGCCCGCCAGACGATCTGCTCCAGCTGAACACCCACTCCTTGTAGACCTGCGCTCGCGAGTCCTGCTCCCGGAGCACCTGCCACCTACCCCATGAGACCTGCTCCTTCGAACACCTACACCCGTGAGTGGGCCTTCTCTTGTGTGGCCTTCTTCTGACTCCTCACATGCATCGGTCCGCCGTCCTTGTCTGACTTGAGTCCTTCTCCCCGTCGCCAGGCTGAACCACGACCCGGCCCTGGTGGTGGAGGAGGTGACCTACTCGGAGCCGGTGCTCATCCCTACCAACAACATGGTGGCCACGCTGAAGAAGAGCCAGCAGGACGCCGCCGTCATCCCCATGCAGTACACAGGTGTGCAGATGACGTCAGCTCACTCGTTCACTCGTTCGTTGTTATAGGGCCTTGAGCTCACTGGGTACAGGGTAGAGTACAGTATCGGCAGCAGGGTACAGAGTAGAGTACGGTATCGTCAGCAGGGTACAGGGTAGAGTATAGTATTGGCAGCAGGGTACAGGGTAGAGTACAGTATCGGCAGATGGGTAGCAGGGTAGAGTACAGTATCGGCAGCAGGGTAAGGGTAGAGTCAGTATCAGCAGCAGGGTACAGGGTAGAGTAAGGTATCGCACAAGGGTACGGGGTGAGTACGGTATCGGGCAGCAGGATACAGGTAAAGTACAGTATCGGCAGCAGGGTAACAGGGTAGAGTCAGTATCGGCAGCAGGGTAACAGGGTAGAGTACGGTATCGGCAGCAGGGTACAGGGTAGAGTACAGTATCGGCAGCAGGTACGGGTAAGTACAAGTATCGGCACAGGGTACAGGGTAGAGTCGGTATGTCAGCAGGGTACAGGGTAGAGTACGGTATCGTCAGCAGGGTACAGGGTAGAGTACAGTATGCAGCAGGGTACAGGGTAGACGTAACGGTATTGTTCAGCAGGGTAGGGTAGTGTACGGTATCGTCAGCAGGGTAACAGGGTATGAATACAGTATCGGCAGCAGGGTAATGGTAGAGTACAGTATCGGCAGCAGGTAAGCAGGGTAGAGTACAGTATCGGCAGCAGGATACAGGGTAGGTACGTATTGGTCAGCAGGGTACAGCGGTAGGTACAGTATCGGCAGCAGGATACAGGGTAGAGTACGGTATTGGTCAGCAGGGTAGCAGGGTAAGTACGGTATCGGCAGCAGGGGTACATGAGTAGAGGTACAGTATTTGGCAGCAGGGTACAAGGGTAGAGTACAAGTATCGCAGCAGGGTACAGGGTAGAGTACAGTATCGGCAGCAGGTAACAGGTAAGAAGTGCAGTATCGGCAGCAGGCGTACAGGGGTAGAGTACAGTAATCGGAAGCAGGGGGTGTACAGGGAGAGTACAGTATCGCGCAGCGGGTAAAGGTAGAGTACGACTCGGCAGCAGGGTACAGGGTTAGAGTACAGTTATCGGCAGCCAGGGTACATAGGTGGGGTAGAAGAACAGTATCGGCAGCAGGGTACAGGGGTAGAGTACAGTATCGGCAAGCAGGGTAAGAGTAACGGTATCGCAGCAGGGTACATGGTAGAGTACAGTATCGGCCAGCAGGGTACAGGGTAGAGTGCAGTATCGGCAGCAGGGTACAGGGGTAGAGTACAGTATCGGAAGCAGGGTACAGGGTAGAGTACAGTATCGGCAGCAGGGTACAGGGTAGAGAACAGTATTGGCAGCAGGGTACAGGGTAGAGTACGGTATCGTCAGCAGGGTACAGGGTAGATAACAGTATCGGCAGCAGGGATACAGGGTAGAGTACGGTATTGGCAGCAGGGTACAGGGTAGAGTACAGTATCGGCAGCAGGGTACAGGGTAGAGTACCGGTATCGGCAATCAGGGTACAGGATAGAGTACGAGTATCGGCAGCAGGGTACAGGGTAGAGTACGGTATCGGCAGCAGGGTACAGGGTAGAGTACAGTATCGGGCAGCAAGGGTACAGTACGGTATCGTCAGCGGGGTACAAGGGTAGAGTACAGTATCTGGCAGCAGGGTACAGGGTAAGTAAGTATCGGCCAGCAGGGTAGAGTACGGTATCGGCAGCAGGGCACAGGGTAGAGTACGGTATCGTCAGCAGGGTACAGGGTAGAATACAGTATCGGCAGCAGGGTACATGGTAGAGTACAGTATCGGCAGCAGGGTACAGGGTAGAGTACAGTATCGGCAGCAGGGTAGAGGGTAGAGTACGGTATCGGCAGCAGGGGTACAGGGTAGAGTACGGTATCGGCAGCAGGGTGCAGGGTAGAGTACAGTATCGGCAGCAGGGTACAGTGTAGAGTACGATATCGGCAGCAGGGTACAGGGTAGAGTACGGTATCGGCAGCAGGGTACAGGGTAGAGTACAGTATCGGCAGCAGGGTACAGGGTAAAGTACGGTATCGGCAGCAGGGTACAGGGTAGAGTACAGTATCGGCAGCAGGGTACAGGGTAGAGTACGGTATCGCAAGCAGGGTAATCGGGTAAAGTAACGGTATCGGCAGCAGGGTACAAGGTAGAGGTTAGGTATCGGCAGCAGGGGTACAGGGTAGAGTACATTATCGCAGCAGGTAACAGGTGAAGTACGGTATCGGCAGCAGGGTACAGGTAGAGTACGGTATCGTCAGCAGGGTGACAGGGTATAGTACGGTATCGGCAGCAGGTACAGGGTAAAGTAAGTATCGGCAGCAGGTACAGGGTAAGTACAAGTATCGCAGCAGGTACAGGGTAGAGTACGGTATCGCAGCAGGGTACAGGGTAGAGTACAGTATCGGCAGCAGGGTAGCAGGGTAACAGTACGTATCGGCAGCAGGGTACAGGGTAGAGTTACGGTCATCGTGCAGCAGGTACAGGGTAAATACATTATCGCAGCAGGTACAGGGTAGAGTACGGTTATCGGCAGCAGGGTAACAGGGTAGAGTACGGTATCGTCCAGCAGGGTACAGGTGTAGCGAACATGTCGGCAGCGAGGGTACAGGGTAAGAGTACGGTTCGGCAGCCAAGGTACGAGTGTGGTATCGGCAGAGGGGTACAGGGTAGAGTAACAGTATCGGCAGCAGGGTACAGGGTGAGTACAGTATCAGCAGCAGGGTAAACAGGGTAGAGTAGGTATCGTCAGCAGGGTACAGGTAGAGTACAGTATCGGCAGCAGGGTTACATAATAGATACCGGTACGGCAGCAGGGTCAGGGTAAGAGTACGGTATCGTCAGCAGGGTAGCAGGTAGAGTACAGTATCGGCTAGCAGGGTACAGGTATAGTACGGTATCGGCAGCAGGGTAACAGGGTAGAGAAACAGTACGGGCAGCAGGGTACAGGGTAATCGAGTACGGTATTCGCAGCAGGGTACAGTACGGTATCTGGGCAGCGGGTACAGGGTAGAGTACAGTATCGGCAGCTTGGTACATGGTAGAGTACAGTATCAGCAGCAGGGTACAGGGTAGAGTACAGTATCGGCAGCAGGGTACAGGTTAGAGTACGCCGTACGGTATCGGCAGCAGCTCCTTAGGATGCCGTCGCCGGGTGAACTTTGTTCAGAGTGGTCAGCAGTGGGGTTATTCTATCTGGACATTGGTCGGTCGTTCTCAAGTATTTTTGAAGAATGAACCTGTGTGTGTACATATGTATCCGCCATTGATACTTGATGTATATTGATTGATCGTTGCATTATTTTTGCTCTTTTGAGAAACATCTAAGGTTATCAGGGCCGTGTTCACCAACACCTGCGGATCGGCGGTTACCAACAGGCTCTACTCTCTAGCCCCGCCCCTTTCTTCGTGCTTCACCACCAGCAGGCGTGTTTTAAACACTGAATGCCGCTACGCGCCACTTCGTGACATTTCATCCTGCGGTTCAGCGGTTGAATTGTGCTAGCCGCTGGAACCGCCGCTAACCGCAGCCGTGTGACGTCACACCTTTCGCCCATCCCCACTTTTAGTTGTCGCTCCCGGCTGCCGTTCACTGCTGACCGCCGAACCGCAGTCAACCGCAGGTCCGTGAACAGGTCTCGGAGGATTCTGTTTCAGGCCATTGTGACTCGCGAGAAACGCAGCTGGCCGGTGCCGGTGTATGCGGTTAGGCCAGCTGTGTGACGTAGCGTCTGTTGCCGCAGACGGTCCTGGTCCGCCGCTGCGTGACGTAGCGTCTGTTGCCGCAGACGGTCCTGGTCCGCCGCTGTGTGCCACGTAGCGTCTGTTGCCGCAACGGTCCTGGTCCGCCGCTGTGTGACGTAGCGTCTGTTGCCGCAACGGTCCTGGTCCGCCCGCTTGTGTGACGTAGCGGGTCTGTTGCCGCAGACGTCCTGGTCCGCCGCTTTGTGTTGACGTAGCGTCTGTTGCGAGACGGTCTGGTCCGCCGCTGTGTGCTTGTAGCGTGTGTTGCCGCAGACGCGTCCTGGTCCGCCGCTGTGTGACGTAGCGCTGTTGCCGCAGACGGTCCTGTCCGCCGCTGGTGTGACGTGCCGTCTGTTGCGCAGACGGTCATGGTCCGCCGCTGTGTGACGTAGCGTCTGTGCCGCGACGTCCTGGTCCGCCGCTGCGTGACGTAGCGTCTGTTGCCGCAGACGGTCCTGGTCCGCCGCTGTGTGCTGTAGCGTCTGTTGCCGCAGACGGTCCTGGTCCGCCGCTGTGTGTCATGTAGCGTCTGTTGCCGCAGACGGTCCTGGTCCGCCGCTGCGTCTGACTGGAGGCCGACCTCAGCTGCCCGATGACCGTGACCCCAGCTGCCCGAGGCCCCTGGCGCTCCGGGCCGACCAGTACGGCACAGCATCACGCCGAAGTCAGTAACTGGTACCGCTCATTTTCACTGGCGTCACTTGCCTTCGAGACCATACGGTTGTCCTGTTAAAAGGCTTCTTTTCGGGGAGCAGTAGCTCCAATTCTATTCAGCCGATTTGCCTTTGCGTGCAACTGATCTGAAACACAGTTCAATTTTTTCGTGATGATCCCTCTACTATTTGTCAATTTTGTCTTGTCCTCTATCGCCCTGGTACGGCTAAGTTACTCCCTGCCAGCTGTAAACCCGTTCAATGCCCTCCGTCGAATCAGGCATCCAGTATACATCGCATCCACTGTCAACTCGCCACCAGCCAATCATACATGGACATAGGTTGGGTTTGCCTTGACCGATTTAATTGGCTTTCGGGTCTGCACATCTGTACAGCCAACTGCTTGTTAAAGGCCTGTTCTATACTGTTCGGTACGGACTACGGATTGTTAATGGTCTGTTCTATACTGTTCGGTACGGACTACGGATTGTTAATGTTCTGTTCTATACTGTTCGGTACGGACTACGGATTGTTAATGGTCGTTCTATACTGTTCGGTACGGACTACGGATTGTTAATGGTCTGTTCTATACTGTTCGGTACGGACTACGGATTGTACGGACTACGGATTATTAACGGCCTGTTCTATACTGTTCGGTACGGACTACGGATTGTTAACCCGCGCCCCACTGGGGGGGGGGGTGTTTGAACACCCCCCTCATGTTTTATCAAGATAACGAAAAAATCGGCGACGCGTAGCGCCGCCAAATTTGGCATAACTATTCACTGATTCTTTCCGGACATTTTGCGAAAATGTAAATTTCGTGTTAGGTCAGGTCAGGTCACCAGGTCAGGTCAAGTGACCCTACCTACAAAAACGTTTGCGGTCGTGCC
>VOPJ01012920.1:10035-21625 GCA_014673585.1 Semibalanus balanoides | reverse complement strand
TTCAAATCACCGCAGATAATGACCTTAGTTGACGGATGTTTGAGAAGCACGTGCTGGTACTGAGTTTCGAGGTCTGAAAGGTCGGCCTCAATATCCGCGACACGGTGCCTGGGAGGCCGGTACACCACACCCATGATACCGCGCTTGTTATCCGGTTCGCACTAAAGTCCACAAAATCTCCAGCTGGCTTTGTCCCATTGGGTTTAGTAGCCACGTTCAGTGGGGAAACGCTCAGACCGTCCCGCACGGCCAGTGCCACCCCACCGAATCCCTTCCCGTCCCGCCGGTCAGCTCGGCAGAGGCGGTAGCCGGGGAGGATCAGCAGGCGGCTGGGCGTAGAAGGCCGGAGCCAAGTCTCGCAGAGTCCCATCAGGTCGTATTGCTCGGTATGGAGGTGGTCGGCGAGCTCCAGGAGTTTAGGCTTCAATGATTGGATGTTGATGAGTCCGATGGTGAGGCAGGATCCCGGCGCAGCCACGGATGACCGCGCCCCGGCGCCCGCCCCTGCTCCCCCGGTGCCGGGCGCCGGGTGCGCGCCTGCCGCGCCTGGTCCGGCGGGCGCGGTGGTCAGAGCCAGCTGATAGGTTGACTGGCGTAGCTGACCCCGCTCCCAGCACGCAGTCAGCTGGTGTCGGGTCAGGGCCAGGTTCAAGGTCACGGGATACCATCCCGATCCAGCCGCTGGGAGCCGGTCACCGGGGGCCGAAGCGCAGCTGGGGCCGCGGCCTGCACCAGGGCGCGGACAACAGCCAGCAGCAGCGATGGACCGTAACAAGGTCACATGCTAACGGAACGGAGCAGCAGCAGATCACACGGAAAAGGACGACTGGTCCTCACAGTGCACCTCCAGTTCCTCACTTCTCACAGGTGTCTCCGTTTTTCCACAACGGCTGTCTCACAATCGGTCCGAACAGGTGAAGCGTCAGGGTCTTCGACGCTACTGTAGAATCTGCCGTGTCGATCCGGTGCAGGGTAGATCCGGGAATCACAAACAATTCACTGTGTAGGTTCTCACAGCTCAGTCACACGCATTCAAATCGCCACTCACGCAGGACAGGCCACTGGGGTCGAGAGATTGGACAGGCAGGCCGGCCGCCGCGTCCGCACACGGGCGCAGCGCACAGGCAACTTCCATGACCAATGTTGAGTAGGCACAACTCCCTTTTAAATTGGACCAAAGCGGATAAAACTCAGCAACACACCCTTTTGACCAACGCCCAGATCGATGGTGAAAAAAATTACATAGATCGGTTTTTCATAGTTTCGGAGCATGGGCTCGTCTTTGAACGCAATTTAATGTCCAGAAAGATATATGCTTTCGTCGGTTGTCCCCAAAGATGCAGCCGCACGCAGGGCCAGAGCACAGCCAGGTCTGGCTGTGACGTCACGTGAAAACACCCTATAGAGATGGAAGGCGCATTGGCCGGCAGACTAGTCTTATAACGGCGGCCATATTGGCACTCACAAAAGCAGTCGGCGGCCTGTGTTAAAGGATAGGCGGGTGGGCACCCCGGCTGACATTTAAAAGTATATTGAGCGAACTACTAGCCGTAGAGCAATGACTACCACCATAATGTTCCAAATTGAATGCAGAATGATTCTGTGATTTTTTTGCACGAAAAACTCATTTTCACCTATAATTATTATGCATTCAATTTGGAACATTGTGGTGGTAGTCATATTTGCTGATACCGACTAGTAGTTCGCTCAATATATTGTAAAATGTCAGCCTGGGTGCCCGCCCGTCTATCCTTTAGCACAGGCCGCCGACTGCTCTTGCGATGAGTGCCAATATGGCCGTCCGTCATTAGACAACTCGGCCAATGGGGTCACAGCGGCATAGCCTCACTGTGGTAGATTCCTATAACAAATAAAATTAATTATTGTTTTTTTGTTATTTGCGCTGCTTGGGTAAGCGTTTTATGGCGATTTAAAATAATAAGTGGTCCTTAGGCCTTGTTTTTGCATATCATCCGGAAGAGGCAGTGTCCCTTTAACACTTTGTAATGCGTATGGCGGCCAAACCAGGGATATGGCGACTGATGGTCAGCGAGTGAGTTGGTGAGTGTGAGTGAGAGTGCTGCGTGCGCGGCTCAGCTGACCGGCGTCTGGTACCTGGTGCTGTGTCCTGCTGTCAGGAGAGGGCCTGCGTGCACACGCGCCAGGCCACCGGCAACCTGTTCTCGTCGGCGCAGTGTCTCGGCTATCGACAGCAGCACGGCCGGCTGTCTGAGCAGCTCTGCTACCCAGACTGGGCGACGGTGGTGCGCCAGCTGCGGCACGCCGTCCGACAAATCGCCGCCTCCGCCGTCTACGTGGCGACAGACGCGCCCGAGCGGCTCACTGAGCTCCGCAACAGGCTCAACAAGGAGAAGGTCGAGGTGAGCCCTTCTGCTAGGGCGTGAGCTGTGTGTACAGGCGTGAGGTGAGGGGGCATGTTGGGAGGCTGCTGGTCTAACGTTCGTATCCAGTTGAGTCGTTGGAAGTCATCCCTCATCAGTTAAATTCAGATTGCAGAGGTCCCCCTTACTCATTCAGTATAATTAAATGTATTCGTTATAATTCAGCCATGTTTGTTTGCTCTAGTGGAATTATGAAGAGGGTATTGTTCGGTATGTACTGTCATAATACGTGGTTGGAGGAGGTGCTTTGTGAAGTCTGTATTAGTGCGCGTAAACGGTACCCATGACCCTGCTGGCTCTCTACTGTAGTCTGCTAATGCAGGGTGTTACCCTGGTGTGACTATCACCGACTGGGACTAATCCTCCTGGGACTGTACCCTGCTCATGGTTCGTTAGTAGGGGTCGGAAGGCTCAAACTACGGGAGATGCACCATTCAAAAGCTGAGCTCACTGAATCCAGCGACGCAAATTTCCCAAAAATATGTCAAGGGTATTTTTTAATCAACATTTTGTCTGAAATCGCGCCCCTTTCGTTGGGCCAGGGACTGTTTCGTTGTGACTGTTTCAACACGTATGGTATGTCGAAAATGTAGACCAATGACATGTCTACCGATTCGTCATGCTCTGCTCGTCAAGGTCTCACAGAATACAAAGCCATTAGATGGTTTGCTTGGTTGCACGGCTGCATCAAAGCCAAGCGCTCCCGGTGTCGGCACTAAGGCTCACTCCACTTGCGCCTCACGCGCAGAATCGACACACGAGCTGAGCACTGCGCGCCGCCGACCCGGCTTAGGGAGCGGGCTCTCGGCCAATCACGGACAAACGGTGCAACGCATGTTGAAAGCCCTAGGTCTGTCCATTAGGCCAGCTATTCAAGAAGATCGTGACAAATTTCCAGTCACTTCCGGGCTCCGGTCGCTTTATAAATGGTACTTTTGGGCAATTGTATGTACCATATTTGCCAAACGTAGCCTCTGGCCGGGATTGGGCGCCGGCCCTGCACGGATAACTTCGAGTCTTTACACGATGTGACATCAGAGGCCACGGCGCGGCTGCCGCCGGTCATGACCTGACCTTTACCGGCCAGCCGACCGGTGGCGGCCGCGCCGTGGACTCTGACGTCACATCGTGTACAGACTCGAAGTTGGCCGAGCCGTGCCGGCGTCCAGCCCCGGTCAGAGACTACGTTTTACAAATATGGTGCATGCACTTGTCCAAAAGTACTATTTGTAGCAATCGGAGGTGGCTGGCAATTTGTCACGATCTCCTTGTATAGCTGGGCTTGTGGAGAGAACGGTGCAACATACGTTGCACCGTTCGTCCGTGACTGGCCGAGAGCCCGGTCCGTAAGCCGGGTCGGCGGCGCGCAGTGCTCAGCTCGCTTGTCGCGAGGGGCGATTCTGCGCGTGAGGCGCAAGCGTAAGTGCACCTTAGTGCCAACACCGGGAGCGCTTGGCTTTGATGCAGCCGTGCAACCAAGCAAACCATCTAATGGCTTTGAATTATGTGAGACCTTGACGTGCAGAGCATGACGAATCGGTAGACATGTCATTAGTCTGCATTTTCGACATACCAAACGCGATAGCCCTGGCCAAACGAAAGGGGCGCGATTTCGGACAAAATGCTGATTGAAAAAATGCTCTCGCCAAATTTTAGAAAAAAACTGCATCGCTGGATTCAGTGTGAGCTCAGCTTTTGAATGGTAGTTTGAGCCCTCCGACCCCTACTAACGGGCCGTGTGGTGTGACTGTCACCCTGTTGTTACTGCTACCCTACTGTTACTGCTACCCTGCTGTGACAGTTGCCGTGCTGTGACAGTTACCCTGCTGTTACTGTTACCCTGCTGTGACTGACGACGGGCGCCGTGCAGTTTCAGCTGGTGACATGGCAGCCGGACGGATCGGGTCGTCCGTCGGATCCGCACGCCGAGCTGGCACTGCTGGCGCGCTCCAACCTGTTCATCGGCAACTGCGTGTCCTCCTTCTCGGCGGTGGTGTTTCGCGAGCGCGAGGCACTCGGCCTGCCGTCCACCTTCTGGGCGTTCCCGCCGGAGCCGGAGCCGGAGTCGGAGCCGGCGCGGCGCCACGGTCACGCCGAGGACGAGCTCTAGGACTGAGGAGCTGCTCGGCTGCCGGCGGACAGTTGACAGTGCTGATCTCGCCTGTCACCACTGCAGGCCCATGTAGAGACAGACGCCATTCGGCTGACGGCGGCTGATGGCGGCTGCCAGTGGCCACAGCCGGCCGGCCGAGCCTCACCCGTGTGATACAGAGTGTGTGTGTGGGAGCCTGTGACGATCTGTGTGTCGCTCTCTCTGGCCACCGCTCTGGAGAGCGATCTCAGACGTTGGAGCTGCTGTGTGTGTCCGTGGCTCAGTTGTGTCGCTCTCTTTGCCACCGCTTGGAGAGCGATTCTCAGACGTTGGGCTGCTGTGTGTGTCCGTGGCTCAGTTGTGTCGCTCTCTCTGGCCACCGCTCTGGAGAGAGATCTCAGACGTTGGAGCTGCTGTGTGTGTCCGTGGCTCAGTTGTGTCGCTCTCTCTGGCCACCGCTCTGGAGAGTGATCTCAGACGTTGGAGCTGCTGTGTGTGTCCGTGGCTCAGTTGTGTCGCTCTCTCTGGCCACCGCTTGGAGGCCGATCTCAGAACGTTTGGAGCTGTGCTGTGTTGTCCGTGGCTCAGTTGGTCGCTCTCTCTGGCCACCGCTCTGGAGAGCGATCTCAGACGTTGGGCTTGTGTGTGTGTCCGTGGCTCAGTTGTGTCGCTCTCTCTGGCCACCCTCTGGGAGAGCTGATCTCAGACGTTGGAGCTGCTTGTGTGTGTCCGTGCTCAAGTTGTCGCTCTCTCTGGCACCGCTCTGGAGAGCGATCTCAGACGTTGGAGCTGGCTGTGTGTGTCCGTGGGCTCAGTTTGTGTCGCTCTCTCTGGCCACCGTCTGGAGAGCGATCTCAGACGTTGGAGCTGCTGTGTGTGTTCGTGGCCAGTTGTGTCGCTCTCTCTGGGCCACCGCTCGGACGAGAGATCTCAGACGTTGGGTGCTGTGTGTGATCCGTGGCTCGTTGTGTCGCTTTTCTCTGGCCACCGCTCTGGAGAGCGATCTCAGACGTTGGAGCTGCTGTGTGTGTCCGTGGCTCAGTTGTGTCGCTGTGTTGCCGCTCAGTGCATGGTACGAGTCTAACCGCGGCCACTGCTGGGGCATCTCCGATGGAACGTATCGATCAAACAATTAGTCACATTTGGTTCAGAAGTCGTAAGAATAAAAGTTGTATATTGTTTTAGAATGTTATGTGTGTACCGTGTGGTTGTAACTAGTGCTAACCCGTCCGCTCCCTCCGCTGGGCGATTACAGGTTGAGTGGTGGTGTAAGCCAGTGGTGAGCAATTGGGATCGATAACCAGTACTAGCCGTGGCACACCCGTCATACTTATAATACGTTTTCGTACCCGTCATACACCCGAATCTCCTGGTGGGAGAGCTTGTCCGCCTTATGTCAGCGTCGGGGCATAAACTCAACGTGAGCGGCACATGTCGACTAATGGTTGAAATACGATGGTTTTCACCATGTGCATGGGATTGTTGTGTCGTTGAAAATCTTACTCATGATTTCATTGTCGGTTTTGACTTTCTACAGGCTAATAATTGGGTTATTGATTTTTCGCCACAGCAGCAGGGACCAAAGGTTAAAGTTAGGATTTGTATAGCCGTATCAGTTCCAGCGCCCACTGCCATGTGCATCAATGCTAGATTCGACCAAAGTTTATCCACCGATCATGAATACTTGTTGGTTGGCCAGTACTCAGATAATGTTGAAATCCAAGATGCTATTATTTGGCCTTTCTCGAAGCGAGAAATTCCGCTGTGTATTCGCAACAGAACTGATCAGTTGATAACGTTTCACAGACGCAGTGTAATTGGGTTTATCGAAAAATTAGAATGTGATGCCGGCTGTTTTCCTGTAAATGTTCCTACCTGCGACCACCCCTCCCGTGATGCATCGACAGTGAACTCTGTGTCGGAGGAGCCGGAGCCGGCACCGAGCGCGCCAGACGTGACGGAGAGTCAGCACTCTGTGTCGGCAGACGACAGACGGTTTTTGGGCGCCAGCACAGACGAGGTACTGGCAGCACAGACGAGGTACTGGCAGATTTCGGGGTGGGTGATCAGATTAGTGGCTCACATCGGGATAAATTGGCATCCCTGTTGAAATCTCACCCCGAGGTATTCTCTCGGAGCCACGCTGACATTGGGTCATACACAGAAGACAAAGTAGATCTGGTGATGGAGCCTGGTACGCGTCCACAGTTTTCCCGGCCTTACCCTATCCCGTGGGCGCGCGAATCGCAGCTAAAGGCAACAATTAGAGGAGCTACATGGTTGTGGAATCATTGAGCAGGGTCCTCCGTGTGAATGGAATTCACCGATTCTTGCTTATAGCGAAAACCGAGCAAGAGTGAAATCGGTGAAAAATGCTTCACGAGAATATCGGATAGTTCAGGATCTCCGGAGTGTCAAACAAAATATGTCTGTTGGGGAAGAAGTTCGGTGTTTCCGTCCTGTGGACGAATTTTTGTTTTCTCTTCAAGGGCGGAAAGTGGCCAGCGCACTAGGACATAAAACATGCGTTCTGGAATCTTCAACTGACTGAGCGGTCAAGCGAAATCTGCGTTCCAGACGTTGGGTAAAACTTGGTACCCCAAACGAATGGTGATGGGTTGCCAACAATTGAGCTATTTCCTGCTCAAAACCATGCACAAGGTACTAGGTGATATCCCTGGCGTTTATATTAATAAAGACATAAAGAGACATAAAAGAAGAGTGCAACAAAGAGCCTCCAGGGCCCATACGAGGTTGCACATATCCCCCCCAACCCCACCAGTCTCAGCCCTCCAGTCCACCCCACCTACCTAAACAAAGTCTAATCCACGAGTATTTATGAACTAATCCCTTCTCTGTTATAGTATTGGGTATGCGGTCAACTGAGCCAGAGACAACTGCGCCAGTGACAACTGCGCCAGTAAAAACTGAGCCAGGGACAACTGAGCCAGAGACAACTGCGCCAGTGACATTTGCGCCAGTGACAACTGCCCAGTGACATTTGCGCCAGTGACAACTGCGCCAGGGACAATGCGCCGTGACAGTGCGCCAGTGGGACAACTGCGCAGGGACAACTGCGCCAGGACAACTGCGCCAGTGGACAACTAGCGACAGTTGACAACTGCGCAGTGACAAGTGCGCCAGTGACAGCTGCGCCAGTTGACAAACTGCGCCAGGCAACTGCGCCAGTGACAAGTTGCGCCAGTGACAAACTTGCGCCCGGGACAACTTGCGCCAGGACAACTGCCGCCAAGTGACACTGCGCCAGGGACAACTGCGCCAGTGACATTTGCGCCAGGGACATTTGCGCCAGTGACAACTGCCCAGTGACAACTGCGCCAGTGACAACTGCGCCAGTGACGACTGCGCCAGTGACAACTGCGCCAGCGACAACTGGTCAGTGAAACTGTTGCACTGGCGCAGTTGTCCCTGGCGCAAATTGTCCTGGCGCAGTTGTCACTGGCGCAATGGAGTATATGCAGGTCACCCAAATATTGTGAATTTTATGTCCGGGGAACAATATGATTTTCTGATCATGCGATAAACTTTAAATGTTTTATCCGAGGCCTACAACATGCTTAAAACATAAATTTTAAGTGCGCTGGCGAAAACTACCATCTTGCGGTAAAACCGTACTACGCTTCAGGTGGGTTGACGTCACAGGCTACCACTTTTAAGATCACTCGTTTGGCTTTCAATAGAGAATGTTATTTTCTCATATAGATTCTAAAAAATTACAATCAAATGCTCTGTTTTTGCTTTTCCATTTTGTTTCATTGGTCGGCAAAATAATTTGTGCATTGTAAAATGCTTATTTTATTTAGTAGTGCCTAAACAAAGTTTTCGCTTTTCCTGATAGCTCTTCACATTAATGCAAGCCAAAAGGGAACCAAATGAAAATATGCATCTAGTTTTTACTTGACCCACATGTTTGTTTTATGTCGAAAACTATAAGCATTACACAATCGAGGCTTCAAAAATAAATTATCTACTCTTAAGCGATTTAGCGAAGTCGCTACTCATAGCCTGTGACGTCACCAACTCAAGTACGGTAACGCTCTTCTTGCTTCTTTCTTTGCCCTTTTGCTAGAAGAAGGATAAGTAGTTATAAAAATATTATTATTTTAAGAACTAGAAATATTTCCTCGTTCGTTTGGTGTATTTTTCTCACAACGTGCATGGAAATATTACCCAAGAGTAATATACCAAGAATTGGTACCCGTTTTCAAATTATCCCAAGATATGGCACTCCTGAGTCTATCAAAATAAACACGCGGCTTGCATGGATAATTTCAGGCCCATCAAGTAAGCAACGTATTCGTTTTCAAATTCAGCAACGAGTCCAATTTAGCTCATTTTTTTGTCAATCTTGCCGAGATATTCACGAATATGATATTGTTTTTTTTAATAGCTGACCTACTTTGATCTCTAAGGGTCATCAAAGTTCACGAAATTATTTGGTTAACTTTGATGATCAATAGAGATAAAACTAGGTGAGCTATCAAAAAACCGATAGCATATTCGTTAATATCTCAGCAAGATTGACCTACTCACAAATTTTGAGCTAAATGGGACCGTTGCTGAATTCGAATACGAATACGTTACTAAATTGACGAACCTGAAATTATCATCTTGAAATTATCCAGCTTTTAGTGAAAGCACCTTGGTGAAAGCCCCCCTGGGCGCGTACCTGGGCCCCCTTTTCTTATCTATGCTCTTTATCAAAGTATTTTGTGGGTAATTTAAGTACAAAATACTTGGCAAAACGCACATTGAATCGGTCAGAAGTGTCAGAACACGGTAGGTTATTGTTAGCACATATTTATGCAATATTTTATGTTGCCTGTGTTGAGGAGATGGAGCGAACCACATTTTATGGGCCCCCCTTGAGATGGTTTATACAGCCTTGGATGGGACCAAGGCTGTATAAACCGGATGGGATGGGATATTGGATGGGACCTTTCGAGGCGAAAGCTGCAAGGCCTGTAAGGAATTTTCACTGAGGGGGTTACCCACTGGTGGATCTTGATTAAAGGGACACTGCCACCTTAACATTATATTTGAGTTGAGATAGCCATTTCGGCTGCTTGGCATTGCAATTATGTATGGTATAAGTTAAAAAACAACCACTCTGAGGTTCGAATCACAGAGAGAATTAGAGTTCGATTTTGACATCTGTAACATTCCTAGTCCCCATGTATTTGAATATTGGGACCCTTGGATTCGATCATGTTCTCGTCTCTCGTTTTACTAAAAGTTTGATGGACCAGTCGACTTGTTTTCGTTTGGCCATACACTAACACTAGTCATACTTATGGCTGCGTGAAGGTTTATTTTTTTCCCAAAAAATCCTTCATATGATGTCATCAGCCCAAATATTAAACACATTTTTCATGAAATTGAGCAATGTTTGTAAGAAACAAATGTCATAATCATGTTCAGCAGCAATTACTTCATATTTTGCACCACAAACAGCATACATTTGAGAACTTTTTGGAAGGTGGCAGTGTCCCTTTAAGGCCTCAAATTTGGTGGCCAAAAAATTTGCAGTTATCTTTGATAAGGGTGGCGCCATGCCATGGGACGTGTCCCCCAACATTTTCAGATTTCAACATTATGCCTATGGGCATTGCATGGAAATAAATGACTTCAAAAGGCCTCTGTCCCCCTAAATTTGGCTATATCAAAGATTGAAGATTGTCATACAATTAGTCATTAGTTAAGCCATGGATGAGAAATACCCTGGATTGGCCACTCTCTGTCAGCGCCTTTGATGCAGGAGACCATGGCGGCCGCCTAGCAGTCAAAGCGTGAAGCTATCGGCATACAGGAGAGCTCCCGCCAACCACATCAAGCCGAACACGTCCCCCTCGTTATCTTCCGATTCTAATAACCGCAGCGAGAAGCGCAAGGCGGCCAATTAGAAAGGCTTCTCCATGAGACACATCCAAATCATACAAGAATATTCAAATTTTTTAAGTCACATGCAGGTCACAAGCCAGGGCAAGATAAAAAATAAATTATTTTAGTTGATGGGTTCATACCTTTCCCATCTAAAGCCCTTTATATTGAAACTCTTTATCACACAAATTGCTTCTCAAAAGCATGATAAACAAATCACCTTATTAAGGTATGTTTTTGAACAAATAGGTACTTATTATTGTTGGGATCCATATTTGAATGGCATTACACATCTCCATATTATTAAAATAACCAATGAATGTACAGCAACTGCACGCCACCATAATGATCCCTTACCTTCCAAGGATTCTATAATACCAATGTTTATATGCTTAAAAACAACAACTGTACTTTTAGAGGGAAAAAATCATCTGAAGCACTTCCGCGTTTCGACGCTATTTAACATAAACAAACCGTCTCTCCTGTATGTCGTTCGTCGGTCACATTTGTCGCTGAGTGGCCAATCCAGGGTATTTCTCATCCATGGTTAAGCCTTATAATATGCCCATGAATTGATACAAATATCACATTTAGTAACTACAGTTCAGTCGTGGGAGGTTTGGTCATGCGTTGCTATTTAAAGCATGTGCCATGTTTAGCAGAAATGCCAAAAATGGCTATGCAGTATGCAAGCAGCTATTTTTGGCAATGATGAAGTGATTTTGTTCCCCTTTTTTGTGAAATGCAGCCAGCAACTTTTACATTAATGAAATATAATGCTACCACTATCTGAAAAGAGCTTGGAATTCTCCACATTTCCACCATTGAAGCAGAAATGCTAATGTTCACGCATACATTATTGGGGTTTTTCAATCGGTTGTTTAAGTTAAGGTGTTTTAAACAAGCTTTTAATATTATAATAATTGATTTTTCTCTGAATATAATTTATTTTTTGATAAAATAAGCTCTTTTTCTTACCATAAAAGTATTTGCGGCAAAAAGTCTTCTGAAGACGCGTGTAGTGTCGTCACACTGCCGCGGATTAATGCATACTGGCTGCTCCCCCTCTCTGTCTGGTCAGCAGCAGCAGCCAGCAGGGAGACCCGGTACTGGCTGCTCCCCCTCTCTGTCAGGTCAGCAGCAGCAGCAGCAGTGAGACCCGGTACTGGCTGCTCCCCTCTCTGTCTGGTCAGCA